>APFE031070572.1:53929-63989 GCA_000404065.3 Pinus taeda
TTTTATAGTTGGTTTTTTTCATCATTCCTAATTCAAATTTTAGTGAGTTGTTTATTTTTTTGGTTGGCCGTTATTGTTTCTTCTTTGAAAATTGCTCCTTTTCATTCATTTCGTACAGTGGTAAAATCTATTTTCTTAATACTCTACATTCAAGAGGTAGACATGGGTTCTTCTAACTTAGGATGAGCTTATAACATGTTTCATATCTATCATATCAATTTACCTATTTATTTCTCATAAGCTTATATTGATTATAGATTTAGGCATCCAACAATATGGAGAAAATTTAACAATTGACTTTATTCCATATCAATTGGATGCTCATGGCTTTTTTATTTCAATCTCTAAGTCTCTCATGTACTCTATCATCAAGAAGTTGCATTACGCAAATGGAATTGTCTTAGCTTCAATTTGAATAGTTAACTCTTGGTAATGTTAGTCTTAACACCAATGTTATTTGGTATGCTTTTCAACCCTAGAATTTTCTATTTTCTAATAAATATCACTCTATGTTACTTGGCTATGAATCATATAATTAGGGTTCTTTAGGGGCATAATAAATCTCTAAATGTAGTTCACTTCCCCTTATTTTGCAATGATAATTGTTGTTAGGTAATTTACTTGTGAGTTAAATTACTTAGCATTAAATTATCAATCTAGGTTCATAAACTTGTGAAGCACGCATTCCCCGCTCCCCACCCCCTAGGAAAAATCATAATTTCTATTAATAAGAAATGGAAATTAGATATTGTAGATGCCTGAGAGCATATAAGATATGGTAGTGATACATGATGCTATAGATGTCTAAAGACATAACAATACAAGCCAAAATCCCAAAAAACTTACAAAGGCCATCCATAGAAGGCTATAAACAAGCTAAATTAAAGAAAAAAACATATCACTTTCAAATTTATGTGTATGAACTTGCGAAGCACACTTGCACAATATGTGTGAGGAGATTAAATTTCAATTTTAAAAGTGAATATAATCTATTGAAATAAATTGCAAGAATTAAATAAAATATTGTTCATAAAATGATATCTAAATTGAGCACACAAACTTTCTTATCAAAATCATAAATTCATTCTATCAAAACCAAAACATAAATTATTCTAGAAAGGAAATAAGATTTAATTTAAAGAAAACAATAGATTCTAAACTAGAAAATAATGAAATTTTAATCTAAGTGATATTAAAGAATAAATGCGATCATATTCTAATCTATGAAGAATAAATGTGATTATATTCTATGAAACCAATTTTGTGCTATGAAAGAACTAAATTTTTATACAGGAAAGAAATCAAACCTTACCCTATGAAAAACTTCCCCTTTTATTTCCATGAAAGCATAAAAAATTCATATTTTATGAAATTATTGTTAAATCTATTCTATGAAAAATTCTTAAATTTTATTCTAAAGAATATAAATATAGATTTAACTTAGGAAAATAACAAAGTCTATTTTATAAGAACTCAATTGGAAACTTTTTTCTATAAAAAATTCTTAAATTTTATTCTAAAGAATATATAAATATAGATTTAACTTATGAAAATAACAAAGTCTATTTTATAAGAACTCAATGGGAAACTTTTTTCTTTGAATTCTATGCTAAAGAAAATAAACACAATTTATTTTATAAAAATGAGCAAATTCTATACTAAAAGATTGAATTGAAATATCATTTATTGAACTAAACTTGTGACTGATGTGCATGTTCAAAGTTGAGAGTACATTCGTGTTTGCACAATATCTATAAATCTGAAACTAAGCTAAATGCAAAAGTAAAAGATAAATAATAAGAAGTAATTAATAAATGTTTTTGTTGTTTTCATAAGTTTATTAAGTGTTTGTATCTTTAATAAAAAAAACTACTTTTGTTTGGCTAAGAGTTCGCTTTCTTCGGACGTAAGGAAACAGGTTAATGGCCCAAGACCTAGAAGCATCTAGCAGGAGTGAAAGCCTGCTCCCTTACAGACCACCAGCGAGTTATTCTAAGTGGCGTGGTTTTCCTTGAAAATAGTGATGTGTCAACCGACATTCGCGGATAATAGCCAGAGATGGCTGTCCCATTGTTAATTTGACCCCTCGATTTGATAAGTTTTTCCACCTTTTGAAAAAAAAGACCATGCATAATGAACAAAAAAAAAAACATACAGAGTAAATATTTGAAAGAAACCTTGCAAAAAAATAAACATAAAGGAAACTGATCTATCTTCCAGAAATGAAACAAAAAAAACTAATATACGCTTGTACTCAACAAAGGGCCCTCGTGAAGCACACAATAGATGGCAAACTTTAGAGAGTTTATTGATTAAACACTAATTTGTCTAAGTTGTGTCATGAAGGTGCAACCATAAAAGAGAACTATATTAATTGTAGTGCGTGTACAGTTGAAATAACTTCACTAATATTCAATAACAACATTAAGGATATTGAGCATATCGAACCTTATTTTGAGCATATTGAACTTTAATTAAGAATAAAAACTAATTATAATGAAGATCAATCGAATGAAAAATTTAATAATAAAAGTTTTTATAATTAAATTATAATAATTTAATGGATTTAAAAAAATAGGAAATTTTAATTAATAATTAAATTAAATACTTTCAAGAATAGGTTGATATGTATTTCAAAATATCTATGATGGACTAAATCATAGATAGCTTCATAAATCTCTCGCACGCCTGATGATGAACTTCGTTGTTTTGGTGTTGAAACATCGATCATAACAACAACCTAATGCAATACAATCAACGAAGATATTATCACAAATATTTAAATTAATTTAATGAAATATTATCATATATTAATTTATTATAATTATAAAATTTTATATATAAATAAATATATAATAATATATAACTATATATAATTAAAATACCGATGAAATTGGTGCCAATTAATAATAAAGTCAAATTTTTATCTCTATAATAAAAACTTTTCTATGGAACTTTATATTTATAGTTTTTTTTCAATTTTTAGAAGACCCATATTAAATTAAAAATAATAAGAAAAAAAAAAAAATTAGGGGCCAAAGGTGTTAGATATTGTAAGGGATAAAGAACATATGAGTCATGGTATGGGTTACAGAGCCATGAATGCATTTATAGGCATTAGGATCAAGAAGTTGTAATGGTGAATATTTATGCAACTTATAGGGATTGGGCATTGGGTTTGATATGGGTTATCAAGGTTAATGTCTAGGGATGGTAAAGAGTTATAGTCTAGTGGTTATATACATTAGGCTTGATGTTTCTAACCATTAACAAATATATGATTTGTGGGTTATATATATTAAAGGATGGAGTTATTAGGGTTAACGGTTCTTGTATTCTCTAAATTCACACAGAAGAAAAGGAGTTATCTCTGCACATATCCTACCTTGAGATCTACTAGATTGTGGGTGAAATATTCAAACTAATCTTCTCGTTCACAATGCAATAACCAACCATACGATCAATGGAAAAATATAGATAGATGTCCACACCTTATAACTCTCGTAGGCAAGTGTAGATTACAGATGACTTATAGAAATTAGAAACCCTTCTCCTACTCAAATATCTCACTCCAATTCCTTGATCCAAACTCCTAGACACAAACAAAAAAAACAAGGATAATGTTTCCTCCACCATAGGCAAGTTAACATGTATTATAAACTAGTACAATAAATAAACCATATTTCTCACATATACAAGCATGAAATGGAGAAGGAAATCATTTTTTCATTCATACAACATAAAAGTACATGAATAATTATACCTTGGTCATAGGATATGCTCTCCTCTGATCCCTTAATTCTCCTCTTCCCTCAGCATACATACAAATTGGGCTCATTTGAGATGCAAAAGAAGAGTTTCATAGCGATATTTCACCAACATTACTAAGTTATTTCTCTCTCTAAATTCCCCCCCACCCTTAAGAGAGTCTCACTAAAGATTCCTCTCCTAGATCTGAGAGGATGTATCTAGACACTAGGGCTAAGAGAAGTTAGGAAACTTCTACAATTATCGACCCTCATCCAATTCAGAATAAAACAAGTTGAGTTGATCTCCTTGGAAAGGATCACTTCTAGAATTTTGACCTCCATTGCTCAGAGAAGAAGGTTAAGTTGTATAATAGGTGACAATATGCACACACCCATGAAGAAATGGGTACACAAGACGCCAAGGTTTTCAGAGAAATGGGCTTCTAACTTAGCACAAAAAAGGAAGAAAATGGATATATTTAGGCCAACAATTGAAAGAGGTTGACATGTGATTCCTCTCATTGATAAAAAAATGGCTCTCGCTATGTTATTCATCCCCAATTTTTTGTTCTTCACAAAAATTTGAAATAGTGATGATTATCTATATATGTATGTATGTATGGATATGTATATGTATATGTATAGATATAATATATACAATTACAATTTAAAATATCAATATAATTTTAACTGATGCCATGTAAAATATCCTGGTCATGTTATGATAAAGGTATACGTCATTCAAATGTAAAATGATAATAATATATATATATATATAATTATATAAATATATATATAGATAAGATATATATATATAAATTTTATATATAAATAAATATATGTTATTAAAAAAATAAAATCAAGTAAATATCTAATATTTGAAAAAAAAATAAAAAAAAGACCCCACTTTATATATAACTAGAAAAACATAAAATTTTAATATAAAAAATATTTATCCCCTTATATAAATTATATAATAATAATAATAATAATCTATAGTAAAGGTGATTGAGAAGCTACACACCAATTTCGTTATGATATTCCCTTGTTTATGGGACAAGGGCCCCCCTCCATCTAAATATTTGATTGATAAAGTAAATAGGTGTAAACACTGTATTCCAAAGGAAGGAAATGTCGTATGCTACAACACCACCCTTAACAATCCCATTGTCTCTTATGAACCCAATTTCTAGGTCAGTTAAATGACCATAATTAAGACACATTGCATAATGCAAAAGCATCGCATAGTTATAGCATTTTTTATGACCTTACACAATCCCTTGCTATCATGTGAGCATTGGAAGTGCTTCAAACATGCCCAACACAAAGGAAATGTTTTCTTTCTACATTAGGCATGATCAACTCTTTTATTCTTTCCCAATCAACTTTTATTTAGAAAATTTAGAACCATGACTCCCATCGTTAGTCACTTTTCAAATTCTAGTTACTATTTATAATGTCACCACTAATTGATTCATCATCGATGAAGGGGAATCCACATGTATCATGTCAAAGATAGTATGGAAGAAACTAGGATACAAAAAACTTATAACTTCCTCCATCACATTAAGGGCATATGATGGTCGGCCTCCACAACTAGTAGGACTCCTTTAGAACATTCAGGTAGAACTTGATAGCAAAAAAAAAATCATCAATATTGAAGTCTTGGACGCCCCCTTGGATTACAACATTTTGTTGAGAAGAAATTACATGTATTCCATGAAGGTTGTTTCTTCTTTAGTCTTTCATACCATGAGTTTTCTCCATAATGGAAAGATCATATCCATTAACCAATTAACACACTATGAGTCAAGGGCATCCCCCTCCCTTACATTTTTTCCCATTTGTGGGATCCCAACAAGAACTAGTCCCCTCTTTTATCGAATTTGGGCTTGGAAATTTTAAAGATTTCGCATTGCTAGGTACCTACCCAGGAGACCCCCTAGTCATGACCTCTCCTATGATATCACTTCTATGCATAGTAACCACCTCTTGTAGAAAATCCTCTTAGGATAATCAATCCAATCCCATGGAAGCATGGATGGATTTGGTGAGTGATGTGCCCTTTTTATCGTATGCTATCACTAAAACTCTATTTCTTTACCCCTCACCTAGTTTCGTCTCACACAAAATGATGGAAGCATTTATCTTGCACAATATGGCTCTAGCGCAACCCACCTAATTTTTGGCACCCTCTACCACATTTAGTATGTCAACAATTTCTCCCATAAGACAAATTTCATCAATCCCTACCTATGGAGGACCCTTCACCTTTAGGAACACCAACCAACACAAGGACAAAAAAGGAAACCAAGAAAAAGGAAGGGAGAAAGAAAAAGAATAAAGACCCACCATCCACAATAAAGATGCAACAGACCAATGGAACTTTGAATCTTCAGGTTCAAGAGAGAGGAATTTTTATCCCATGCAAGGATAGTCATGGACCATGAGAGAACATTCATGGTGGTGTAAGGAGAAGATGTGCTACATTTTAGGATAGTCATGCACCATGCAAGACAAAGCTTGGTCAAATATAAAGAAGAGGTGGCAAATGCAAGGAAAAATATGGCTACACAAAGAAAATTCATGACTCATTCCAGGACAATCATGGACTTGCGAGGAAATTCATGGAGATGGAAGTGTGAAGGAAATCCCCTACTCACTAAGAGAGAGTGTTGGAATGGTAGGTAGCTCAGAAGGTATTTATGAGAGAAGGAAACCCACCAAGACTAATTGGTTAGACCAAGGTAGGGTTGTTGCTCGTGCTTTTGTAGTTTCTACCACACTTGTCTTAAAGGCAACAAGATATTTTCTCTGAAAGATTTGGATAAAGTTGTTCATTAGTGGGGTTGTAGTTTGCCAAATCATATCTAGTTCACCTCGTTACCATGGTATTTTTAAAAATTAAGAGTAATGATGAATAAATTACTGTGAGGAGAATCGAGCACATCAAATGAAAATATTTCTAATACAATCGACAATCACATTTTCACATGTTAGTAAATTTAGATGAAAATAACCAACATGTAAAGACCATTTAAATTTGTAACTTTTAGCTTCTTTGTTTCAAACATGGCACCTAACAATTGGAATATAGCGTACCCAGAAAGGGACCTCCAAATTCAGAAAGACTCCTGATGTAATTTTAGAGAAACCACATTACCTGAAGCAACAGAAATGGAAACCATAGAGAAAAATTTCTCGCTTCAGAAGATGTGGTTTTAGTGGATATTTAACTTTGAAATTCAAATTTTAGGCTATTTTCAACATGTAAATTTTAAAGATGTTAATATTTGAATAAAAATAGGAAAATTGAAATTTATAGATGTTTAACTAAATATGATAATAAGCTAGCCCCAAGGGTTAGCTCAGTTGGTCAAAATAAGTGCCCCGCCATCGGGAGGTCATAGGGTCCATTCTCCTCGAAGCGCTTGGGGTCAGGCCTAGCTAGTGAGTCGTGGGGCTAGATTCCCTTTAGGGTCGATCAACCCAAATTTTCTGTGGACGTAGCGCCACCCGTTGACCAAGGTGTCCGTGAACCACAACCAAAAAAAAAAATTAAATATGATAATAAACATGATACATTATTGGAATTTGATACACATCTAGTGTTTTAAGTATAAAACTCATTGACTTTTCCAATGGTGCATATCATTTTGTTTTGAAAATTTATGAGAAATTAACTTGAGTTATATGTCTTCTATAGGTGTTCAAAATGGAAACAACTTCTAGCTCTCAAAGTGCAAGATCCACAAAAAGAAATATTTCCCTCTTTTGATTTGGATTGGAGTATGATTGGAGGTAACAATGTGGCTTGGATCAAATCAAATATATATAATGATTTTGTTATTGGGGAGAAAAAAAAATCCATTGTATCCAACAAGCTATCCAAAAAAAAATTAGCAGAAAATCAAAAGAAGAAAATACTGGAAATAAAAAATATAGAGTTGACACCCCATTGCAATATATAATGTAAGAATTTTGCTACTACTTTTTTTTCTTAAAATAATTTTGTTTTAAATTTAATTTTTGTCATGTTAATATCTTGTTGTTTCTTGCAGGGTTTGGTGTTCATATGGGCGAGAATATTATTGAGAGGTTGATGCATTGTCTTATGATATATCAAAAGTGCCTAAAAAGAGGATAGGGAGTCATCCAGTTCATAAGAAGCTAAGACGTGGTTGCACATGTCATTTTAGTGTTCAAATATCAAAGAAAGCACCAAAACATGCCTTGATCATTTATGTTGATATGAACCATATAGATATTACACGTAAACCTTGCCAAGGACAAGAAGTTGAGGATTTTGTAGGCATAAGTGCATACCGTGCACCCCATGTTAGTAATGAAATACTTCAATGGGTAGAAAGATGTTTGTTGTTGGGAATGTCAGTTGAATGTGTATATCACAAACATCATGAATTAGTGCATGACAAAGTAACCTCATCTAGAGTTGAGTTTGATTGAAACAATTTTCTTACTCGTGACGACATTGGCAATATAGAGAGGAGATTGAAACATGCCTAATGCATGTTTGATCAGAATGATACTCAAAGTGTTCGTACATTGCAAGCAACAAATCCTGATAAAGTATATTACCACTTATAATTTGACAATGCCATAGACTATGAGTGACACACTCCATTCATTTTAGGCATTTCAAAACCACTACAACTAGAATGGATGAGAAAATATGGTCATGATAGTATATTAGTAATGGATTATACATTTGGGACAAATCGCTTTAAGGTAAGTTTATATTGTTATGTATTTTCTTATCATTTGTTATTTATAAGATAATCCAAGGATATAACTAATTTCTTATTTATTTTTTGCAGTTTCAACTTTATACATTACTAGCATTTGATTCCCAACGTGATGGTGTTCCATTGGTATGAGTTCTCATGTCAAGATCTATGGCTTCTAATATTGCCAAGTGAATGAAGATGCTACTTCTTAAAGTTTGCATGGGTATGTTGGGGTGGAAGTTAAATGCATTTACGGTAGATGATGCAGTTGTTGAGATTGGTGCAATCAGGTATAGAGCTATGAGTGTGTTTTTTCTTCATTTCTCAAAACGCAATGTTATATACATAATTGTAGATTCACTATATATACATTTAACTTTGTATGACATTTATGTATAATAGGGCATTATTTCAATGTGAAGTCTACTTATGCATTTGGCATGTTAGAAGGGTATGGTTAAAAAATCTTGTAATGAAAGTGAAAGATGATACTACAAGGTGTGCCATGTTTAAGCCTCTAGGTGACATTATGCGGAGTTAGAAAAATGTAAATTTTGCACTTGAGGAGACCAACAAATTTCTAAATGACTTCCTCTCCCTAATTTTTGGAGGTAGCTTTGCTCTTGTAAAGGTATTTAAGGTTCTCATTTGCTTAATAACAATTTAGTTTAATATTTAATCTATACAAATTTATATCATGAGTGGGATTTCCCATATCATTGGGAAATGCCACACAATAATGTAGAAAATTTTATATTCCTCATAATTCTCATTCTATACATATTTATTTCAATGAGTTTCCTTTCATATTCCCAATATTTGTAGATAATTTACCAAATATTTATTCTCTAAATGTTTCTCCCTTAATTTTGTAATATCATTAAAAGTTGATATTTTTCTGCCACGTCTTGTAACATAGTTTCCAACATTTATGTGTTTCTTCTTGCATTGAGTATTATATTTATATAAGTATCTCTCTTTTCAAACTCTATATCCTAAAGATTCCATGGGACATTTTTGTTCTCAAAAATAGGCTTAGTGTATATTAAGGTGGGCTTTCAATATCTTGAAATACTAATCCAAAACCTTGGTGTTTTAGTTAGAGTCCATTTTTTCTTAAACATATTATTGACTAGAATACTGGATGATTCTACTAACCGCTATTTAAGGATTATTATTTTGTTAAATTATCAATCATGTCATTTATTAGTTCACAATTGCACATAAAAAAATGTGAAGTTTAACAAGAAATTCAAACTATAATAATTTCTTTTAAAGAAAAATAAATTAAATACAAAGTACTTAAGAATAAATTGAAATCTAAAATTTTCTTGATACTCTATAAGTATATTTTCAATCAAAATTAACCTGCTCTTAAAAAAGTCATATCCTATTCTCTATATGTAAAAAAAATGAGTAACTAGATTTTTGAAAAATATACTTTAATATAAGTCATATCCTATTCTCTATATGTAAAAAAAATGAGTAACTAGATTTTTGAAAAATATACTTTAATATAATTTACATATTCAAATATCTAATAGTAGCTTCCATTTTCAAAAT
>APFE031070572.1:64356-82970 GCA_000404065.3 Pinus taeda
GGGTGATTTTCCCTTCAAATACAGGTTAAAAAATTACAAAACCGTCAAAAATCCACTTTGAAATTATAAAAATAAGTTAAAAACTTTGAAAAACGTCAAATTTAATGGCCTAACCTTTTTTGAAATTCCAACCCTGGTCCTGGCATCAATTTTGTTTGTGGAATACAATGAATATACAAATTTCTCATTGATTGAGGGAGCTAATACCCAGCTGCGTCTCCCGCACAATGAGCTACCTCCGCTGTTCTTCCATACCTATCTATCCCTAAAGTAAGGATGCTCACTTCACTATTTAATGCGTAATTCTATCTTCCATTTAATCAATGTATTTATTATTATGTTAATAGTTAGTTGTTTTTGGTTAAGTTATATGTTTTTTTTCACGGAAACAGTTATGGATTGTATTAATTGAATGGTTTAAATGTTAGATTTCAGATTACAATGAAAGGAATAAATTCGATTACTTGAAGTGCTATGGGGTTTGTGTTCTGCTTCCAGCGTTTTTTGGGTACAGCTATATAGTTGATTTCTATGGTTTGCCCAAACTTATAAATACAAACAAACTGATTTAGTAGCAAGTAATAAAACATATCGGCGGACTGATTATGTAATTGGATCCCGTGTTTCTTCCCCATCTCTTATAAGAGCCGCTTTATTGGCGTCAAGATCTGCTTCTTTGTTGTTGTCTCTCAGAATGTGGAAGTATTTCAGGTTTTGGAACAGTTTCGCCAAACTTCTGATTCTAGATATCAGCGTTGCCAATCTTAAGTCCCGAGGGAAAGAGTTGGTCACCATGATTTTTATAATCACTTGAGAATCCCCAAAAATGTTTGCCTCCTTGATTTCCAAATTCAAGAGCAACTTGAGACCTTGGAAGAGGGCCAATGCCTCAGCTTGAATGCTGGAGTTGATCCCCATACCCCAAGCAAAGTTGTGGGTCAATATGCCTTCAGTGTTTTTAACAATTCCTCCTGCCCTAGCTTTCCCAGGATTTTCTTTTGTTGCCCCGTCAAAGGAGAGAGAGTACACCTTTTGATTGAAGATTCAGTGTTGAAAGTCTTCCTTATTTTTTCCCCTTATTTGCCATTCCTTGGGAGAGGAGATATTTCTGATGGCTTGGTGAAATTGCAGATTTAAAGAGGCCCCCAAACAATATCTAACTGATTGAGATTTGAATAGTCTTTTTGATCTCCCCAGCATTCTTTTAACTGGAATTTTATCTTAGCCGCTACCACCTTGACATCATGCTGAGTGATTCTAAAAATTCTGTTGTTTCGCTCTAGCCAGATCTTAGCCGCTAACACCTTTGACATCATGCTGAGTGCTTCTAAAATTTCTGTTGTTTCGCTCTAGCCAGATCTACCAGCAGCGAATTTTGAGGAGAGAAGACCAAGCCGTTTTTATCACTTTGTTTAATCACTTTGTTTTTAGAGGGAGGACCGGGATAGTTGTTTTGCCAATTAGCAAAAAGATTAGTTATGGAGACGGGGAGAACGAAATTGGGGTTCCATTCATCCATCAGCGCTCTCCAAACCTGCACAGCGAAGTTGCAGTTTAAGACTAGATGCGTGGCACATTCCACATTCTCTCCGCACAGGGAATACCTGGACGGGCCATGGAATCCACACTTTTGCAGATTGTCATCAGTAAGGATTTTCCTGTGGCATGGGATCCAATAGAACATGTCGATTTTGGGCAGAGAGGAAATGCGCCAAACTGCCTTCCACGGAGCTGGATCAGTAGGGACATTCGGTTTCAAAGTGAGATTAACGTAGCCTTGGGCTACTGTGTAACCTGCAGCCAGTGTACCCCCAGACACGCCTGTATTTTCTGCGAATATGCGAGGGGCAATTCCATTCCGCATAGCACGAAGGCAGATGGAATCCTGTAGGAGATCCGAAGGTAAATTGTTTAAACTCTAACCAACCCAACGCGTCCCAGCCCACGTGGAAATATCCCATAGCGTGGATCTTCCTGAAGCAGTCAACCAGTCTCTCAGCGCCTTCACGGAGGGGCAACCACCAATCGGGTCACGATCCATGATGCGATCGGCCCAAATGTTAATTTTCTTCCCATTTCTAGGGATCTAGTAAGCTTTGGAGCGGATCAAAGGGGCTGCTTTGGAGCAGAGTCTAACGAATGGAGAGACGCCTTGGGGGAAGGCCCATCCAGACATTTAACACTCTCGATTTTGAAATATTTCCTCCATAGGCTAGTTGGGCCCAGCCAGGCTTGGGCGCAATTTTGGAGTGCCCAGCACCTCCAAGGGCACGAGCCCTTGAATCGCGAACTTGTCAGTAATCGCAGAAGAAAAGCGCAACTCTCAGGCAGCAGCGCGGTCAATCTTAAAATTACTGGTTAAGTTATATGTTAATAGTTAGTTGCTTTTGGTGTTAATATTAATAGATTAATGAATGTATTGATTTCACACCCTCGTTGATTTTCATTTTAATGTTAATTTAACATTTGCATGGCTTAATATATTTTTATGGGAGTATTGTTTATTATTAGTGTGCGCGGAAACGTTATGTGTTTCACTTATGGTTACTTTGGCAAATATATTTTATGGTGGTGTTGTTTATTATTAGTGTGTGCAGAAACGTTATGTGTTTCATATATGGTTACTTTTATGCATGATGGTAAATTTTGTCGGGCTACCAATAGCTTTATAGGATAAGAAATGTGTGCTAGAAAATAAGTATGGTAGACATGGTTTGAAATGTTGTTTAGAAAGTACAAACATGATGACCTCAAATGCATGTGTTTGTGTTTCTAAAGGAAATATTTCTTAATTATAAATGTGCACAACCTCCATATAATGAAATTTAAATGATATGTATGCTCTGCTATCATAATCGTATGTATCTTGTTTGTGTATAGAGAGCAAGTGTTTACATATAAAGCCATTGGCAACGTACACCATCGTATGTATCTTGTTTTAGCACCGTTCACCATCGTATGTATGTATCTTGTTTGTGTACAGAGAGCAAGTTTTAACCTATAAAGCCATTGGCACCGTTCGCTGATGGATAACCATGCTAGATACGATGGATTAATCAGTCAATTTTGTTAAAATATTATAATTTCCTTTCAATAACATATATATTAATGTGACAATTCATATCAATTTTAGCGAGGAGGAAATACTTTGTTATATTAATGTGACAATTCATATCAATTTTAGCGAGGAGGAAATACTTTGTTATATTAATGTGACAATTCATATCAATTTTAGCGAGGAAATACTTTGTTAGGGCTATGATTTGGTTTTGCAGAATTTTTTTCCCAATTGCATTTGAAGATGAGCTAAGTGAAGAGTTAAGTTAAGGCATTATCTTTGGAGGCCCCTGAGCAAACGTGTGGACTAGATTTTGCAAGACCAAAAGTCACAAAATGTTGTGTGCAGAGTGCAAAGGAGTCTATGTGTGGAGTGTAAAGGTGAGTTAAAGAACTCCCGCTCCCGCACAAATATGAGTTATGTTTTACTGGGCTAAGAGTTTTGTGGAAAAAGCTTTCATTGTCGAAAGAAATTTCACTATGAGAAAAATTTTTATTATGCAGAATTTTTATTGTACTCTACACAACGTTTAATCAATTAATTAGTGGTAAAAACAAAAATTATGCTATATTACATTTATTACTTTATTTTTTAAAATACATCCACACATAAAGAAAAACAAATTAATAATTATACCAAATGTACTATTTTTTAAAATACATCCACACATAAAGAAAAATAAATTAATAATTATACCAAATGTACTGATAATAATTTATTTTTTAAAATACATCATGTATAAAGAAAAACAAAAAAAAATTAAAATGCATTGCGTATAAAGAAAAACACATTACAATCGGTGGAAATGTTTACATAACATATAACTAAACTTCCCTCGTTGCATAAGTATTTCAATCTCCATTTATATAGAAGTAATAACTCTGGCCTCTAGTTAATTCCATTTAGGTAAATTTATTTAGAAGCAAGTAATAACTCTTACCTCTAGTTAATTCCATTTAGGTAATTTCTAGTTCACAACTGCATGTGCTCCTCTTTACAATTAGCCACATCCAAATTTAATTGTTTCTCGACTCACGTTATGCTAATTTATGAGGGATAAGGAGTTGAACCTAACTATACTCGAATCTCTACTTAAGTATTGAAATTTAACCTAACATTACATAATGGAAATACATGGAGGGAAAGACATTTGATTTTTGATTTTTAGTTTACATAGACATGGTATCAGCATGACAACAACTGATTGTTGGCATCTCGAATGCCTACCACATAAACGTTTTGGGTGTTTGTGTTTGGATATTAGTGTATAACAACAAGGATTATAAGAGATTTAGGAGGATGGTGGTTTTGTTAGCGTTGAGAATATATTTGACTAACATTTTCTGTATATTTGGCTTTTTCGTTTTATATTGTATGTATCAAGTTTAGTTTTTTTTTTTTTTTTAATTAAAGTGGTTTGGATTTCAACGCAAGTGATTTTTAACATCTAATATTATGGTTTTAGGATATATTTCATATTTAAAAGATAAATTTTATTATTACTTTTTCTTTTAATTTAATATTTTTTTGAATGATTTCTGGTTTTTGCTTACCTTACATTTGCTTCTATCTATTCCTTCAAAGTAATTGATTAAAGGTTCAACCATTTTTGTTTATAGTTGGTTTCTTTTTCATCGTTATTAATTTAAATATTTAGAGAGTTGTTTATTTTTTTGGTTGGGTATCATTTTTTCTTTTTTGAAAATTGTTTTTTTCATTCATATGAGTAAAAGCTATTTTCTTTTCAAGAGGTATACATGGGCTCTTCTAACTTACGATGGGCTTATAATATGTCTCACGCCTATCATATCAATTTACCTCTTTTTTTCTCCTAAGCTTATACCGATTATAGATTTGGGCGTCCAACGAACATGGAGCAAATTCAACAATTGACTTTACTCCATATCAATTGGATGCTCAATAACTACGATTGAGATAATGATGGTCATTTATCTCTAAGAAATCCTTACCTTCCTTATCAACATTGTTATGCTTGAGTAGCATTCCCTTGTTCTATGACTATGAATCTCATGGCTTGTGTATTTCAATCTCTAAGTATCTCTTGTACTCTATCATCAAGAAGTTTCATTATGCAAATGGAATTGTCTTAGCTTCAAGTTGAATAGTTAACTCTTGATAATGTTAGTCTTAACACTAATGTTATCTTGTATTCTTTTCAACTCTGAAATCTTATATTTTCCAATAAATAGCATTTTGTGTTACTTGGATATGAATCATATAATTAGGGTTCTTTAGGGCCATTGTTAATTTTCAGATTGTTCTATGATGTATCAATTACTTTAGCCCAATTGAATACTTCAATTAGCAATCTTTCCAATTACAATTAGTATTTTCCTTTCATCAACAATAATTGAAGATAGAACAATAAATGCAATGACAAAGGAGACAATCAAAACATCAAAAAGAGACATGAGAGTTGGTCAAAGACCAAGAAAAAAAACCCACTAGGGGGGAACCTTTTGAAAAATCTTCTTCTATTAAATTGTCATAAAATGTTCAGCAAAGAGTACAATGAGCCCATTACGATATCATCCAACAAAACAACCCAACAATATTCAGAAATATGTTTCTAGCATCAAATTAATATATCGGAGACAAATTTTCCTGTCTGCAGTCAACTGCTGTCAACTTCAGTCCTTGGTCAAATTTGAGTCAAACTTCTCATTCACATGGATGAGTCGTTGTCCATGCGACTTAAGCTTTCTAGTTGTTCCCTTGATTGTGTGATTCCTATGATTGTAGTCAAATTTTCCTTGTGGAAAACCAGCGACTGTAGCCCAAAACCCTAAAATAGATGTGAGCCATGGACCCTGTAATTTCGGACCTTTGCAAACCACAGTTATCATCATTGCCTCAGAGTTTTGCGAGCCAATAAAATGAAGAAGAGAAGAATATGCTTGGTGAAGTCCAAATGAGCTTGAGGTCACTTGTGGTTATAGGCTTCCATGGGTGTCCAATTTGCTTTAGGGTTGACCTTGTCCAAATGTGCATATGTGGGCTTTCCTTCATAAGTACACTTCCCCTTATCTGATTTGAGTGATCTCTAGATCATTTTGGTCATCTCAAAAAAAGGAAATCAATGTAATCATCATATCCATAAAATAAGTTGTCCAAAGCAGTATTTGACCGTAATTTCATAATTTAACACTCCCTCTCAACTAGGGAGAATTCCACCTGTCAATATCTAATCATCAAACATCCTGTCAAGTATATCTTGTTGTCATATCATGTCCCATCTCTGCTCAGCTCTATTTGCTGAAACATTCTCAAATCTAATGAGGAAGAATCAACGGAGAGTTAAAGCTACAACCCTCTACATTGTCGAAGAGCATATCTCAATATGAAACCACATCGGGGAGTACATATCAACTCAGAATCTCATAGGGGAGCTAAATATCGTTGAGCCCATATCAACAATAGGTGATGTAGGGCAGTTACTACTCAACACATCCTATTTCCTACCAATCTTCCCAACAATGACCCTCGATATTCATGTCGTAGAACACCTACATCATAATTCAAGCTTGGGCGAGATACCCGACTTACAAAAAGGTAAGAATCACATGCTACCAAATCTCCTCAACCCGTTGACCAGATGGGGAGGGACAATCCCAACAAGCTCAGCTTGTGGGTATGATGCCAACTGGGGTATACTCTGCAAATATCAAGATAGGGGAGCTACTATTCCAACCATATGGGTAAAAGATAGGGTTGATACCCTATTGTCTAGAGATCCCTCAATCCAAGGAGCCTCTATCTCAATTCCACATCCAGGGAGCTCAAACAAGGGGGAATAGGTGGCTCAATCTCCTTGATCAGCAATGCCCCTTATTAGGAGGGGTCACATCCATCAATCCAAGATGCTCTCTAAAGACCAAGAACTTCCATTTCAGTAAAGCCTTGGTGAGAATATATGCAATCTGCTCATCTGTCGATATGTGATGGATTCAAATGGCTCCTCTCTACACCAAGTATCTAATGAAGTGATATTGAATCTCTATGTGCTTGGACTTGTCATGAAATATGAGATTCTCTATCAGACGAATCCCACTCATGTTGCCACAATATATCACTGTAGTATCCAAGACCTGCTCAAATAGCTCTCCAAAGAGCTTCCTCGACCAAAATGCTTCACAGCTAGCCATGCTAGCGACAATATACTCTACCTCGACAATACTCAATGCTACGGACTTCTCCTTCCTGCTCATTCATGATATCATGGAAGATCCAAGGCTAAAAAACATCCATACATACTCTTCATGTCAAAAATGCTTCCTGCCCATTTAACATCGGTGTATCCATGAAGTCGAACATATCCGACAGAATATCTCAAACCAAGTGTGATCAGGGCCTTACAAATATCTCAAAATGTGTTTGGCAAAGATCCAATGTGCATGGCGAGGCTTGGTCATGAATTAACTCAACGTATTCACTGCATAGCATATGTTTGGATGGGTGTTCACTAAGAACATCAAAGCCCCAATCAACTATCTATACTCGGATGGATTCACCAAATCAGGTCCTGCAGCTTCTCCACAAACTTCTTGATGTTAATTTCCATCTGTGTGGGTAATGACTTGCATTCTGTCGTTCCAAATATTTCCAACGTATTTTCCTTATGGAAGGAAAATCTATCTGAGCCTTTGCCACACCTCAAGGCATAGAAAGTAGTGCGTGAGTCCAAGATCCTTCATCTCAAATTCAAAGATTAGTTCCATCTTACACATGATCATCAGGGGCTCACTACCTGTTAATAATAGATCATCAACATATTAAACCAAAATCAAGGACATATCTTAGACTACCTTGAAGTAGAGGTTGGGGTCGACATTTCTTCTTGTGAATCCCAGCTTCATCAAGTAATTATCTATGCGGGCGTACCATGCTCTGGGGGCTTGCTTCAAACCATACAATGCCTTCTTCAACCTACAAACATGTGTCTTTCAATCCTCTACATCAAATCCTTATGGCTTCTCAACATACACTTCTTCTTGTAACATGCCATGAAGGAATGCAGTCTTCAGGACCATCTAATGAAGGGTCCATCCTCGACTTGCAGCAATGGAAACTATCAAATGAATGGTTGTATATTGAGCCACAGGTGCAAATATATCATCATAATATTCTCCCTCTTTCTGGGAGAATCCTAGAGCCATGGACCTTACCTTACATTTCTCAATCATGTCATCAACTCCAGGCTTGATCTTGAATAGCCACTTGGAAATCATCATGGATTTCCCTTTTGGTCTCGGCATGACATCCCATATGTCATTATTCATGATCAATTCATATTCTCCGACCATAGCATCTTTCTAAGCTTGTTCCTTTACGCCTTCTTCGAATTTGGGATGTTCAACTTAAATCATAGTGCTCATGGCTGCAACATATCCCTAGTACCTTCATGGCTTCTAAAACATAGGTTGTCTAGTTGGGATCATAGATGGCTTTCGATGGGTGGTAGGCTCATTATGATTAAGGTTGTTCTACTAAGTATCCCGGTGTATTGGATGCATCTCTTCCATATCCCACAATTTGTCATCGATAAAATTAACTCTTTGATTGCCAAATTCCTTTGGTTTGGCTCTAGACTTGAAAAGAAGATTGACCTCATAGGCTTGAATTCGATTTCCAAACCTGTTAAGAATGGGGGATGGGACATCATTAACAGCAGAAGCTTCAACTTGGCGATGTTGGTTGCGAACATGTGGAAACTCTTCTTTGATAAGGGGTTGTGGCGGGACATCTTGTTCGAAAAATATATCCATAAAGCTTTCTTGGAAGATTGGAATGCAGCAGGGGCCCCATCGGTTGGTAGATCTTCAAAAATTTGGAGCAGCCTTAGAACTGCCACAACATGGATTTGTAACAACCTTTGTTGGATGGTAGGCAATGGGATACAAATAAAAATTGGCTTAGACTTTATTAAAGGTCTAAATGGTTGTCACCTCCTTCCTTTTTCGATAATTTCATCTCTTAATACTAGGGGGTTGATCTCCCTGGCCAACTTGTGGGAATGGTCTGGGACCATTGACGCTACTGATACTTGGCCCATGCGTGGAAGATTGTATTGTCGGAGGAGATGACTGCAAATTGGGAATGTTATCGTTCCCTCCTTTGCTTAGCTGGCATTAGGATTGCACAAGGGCTGGACAGATTGGTGTGGGGTGGTCACATTGGTAACAACAAAATATCAGCCAAGGAATTATATGCCCACATAACGTCGTCCACTCTGTAGTTGCACTTCTCTGACTGTACCTCCCAGTTTTGGTGGTGGAACATGCCCTTGAAAATCAAGCGCTTCTCCTGGCCAACTATACACAATCGCATCTTGACTTGAGATAACTTTCTTAAGAGGGGATTTATGGGCCTTGGCATTTTCTCTCTTTGTTGGTAGAACTCTGAGAGTAGCACTCACCTCTTCCTCAATTGTTCTATTGTTGTTGAGATTTAGGCCAAGATCTCCTCTCTTCTGGGTGTCCCCTATTTCAGCGATGTAGACTCTCTACATGAATGCATTGATCTTTGGTATGACAGAGTGAAAGCTTATAGATCAGTCCCTCTCTATGTTCTATGGGGGATTTAAAGGGTTAGAAGCGCTCTTATTTTCTAGAGTAGGACCCTTGTGATCAAGGATGTTTCCTTGAATATTGTGGCCTACTTCCAAGAAATTGGCCCTAGGTGTCGAAACCCTCTTCTCAATCCATCTCTTTAGTGGATTTGAATGGGATCTTCCCCATCTGCTCCTTCAATGGGGCTTCCTCAAATAATGATTGTGGTTGTGTTGTCGCCCTCCACATTGATCCACATACATTCTTTCAGTTTTTCTAGTATGGAGGTAGGGGAGATAATTGTAGGGTTGAGTTGCTTGCAATGTGGGGTGCACTCCAGTGTTCTTCTTGGCTTGGGCTAGACAATCTAGTGATCATTGGTGACTCTCTTTCAATGATTAAGTGGGCGTTGGGACAATTTTCTCTTGATGTCCCTATCCTTTATGATTGGATGCTACAGATCAGGAAACTCATCCCCTCTTTTTTGGCGGTTTATTTTCAACATGTTTTACGAGAACAAAATATGGAGGTTGACACTCTATCCAAATGTGGCCTCACCCTCTGTTCTGGATTCCTGTTCTTTGAAAAAATCTCCTTTGGGTGGAGTCACGGGGTTGATTTCTTTTATCTTTAGCTCCTCTTTTCTGCTGTTGACAGATGGTCTCGATGTCCATTCTTTGATATATTTATCTTTGTTCCCATTGGGTATGCAATGTCCCCTTATCTTTCGTTCACACTGGGATGTTTTTTATTGGTTTTGACTTTTATTTACATTTGGATAGAAAATATTTTGGTTTTCCTGATCTTGAGACAAAGATTTTGTTTAGTTAGTTGGAGCACAATCATATTTTGGCTATGGCTTTTCTTTGACTTCTCTAGCAAAAATTGCCTCCTTTTTCTTCTCTAAAAAAGATTGCCTCACATTATTGTAGAACTTCCTCCCTAGAATGAAGGTTTTATTTTTTCGTATATATATATATCTTATGATGCCATTAA
This sequence comes from Pinus taeda, assembly GCA_000404065.3. Lineage (NCBI taxonomy): Eukaryota > Viridiplantae > Streptophyta > Pinopsida > Pinales > Pinaceae > Pinus > Pinus taeda. Next base: position 74,980 of record APFE031070572.1, read on the forward strand.
AATCTTATTACGGTAGTTTTTGATAAATGTAATGGTTCATACAAATAAGCTTGGATTGATATCATATTGATTTTCCCACTTTATAATGAATGTGGTTGGTTCCACGAAAAAATTATTAACCGTAATTAACTAAACATAGTACAAATAGGGCGGTAAATTACAAATGGACGAGCTATATGTAATCTGGGCAAAATTACTCATAATTGCTTTGTCAATCCATGCACTTTGGTTAGTTACAAGCATAGTAATACCCATTATTAGTTAATAATATGGCATACTTTTTTAGTTCCAATCACTCTAAACTACGTAGACTACTTAACTTGTGCATCACACGCTTTTTTAGTGGTCAACAATTAAGTCTCTAGAATAACACAAGCTAAGCAAGAGTACATGTTAGCCATTGTTTGTTAGAAAATGGAGATCAAAGAGTGATTACATACGGCACGAATCACACATATTGTTTAGTGTTTATGGATCACATAAAGCAATTATATATGTAGGAATTAGATCATTAATTTCTAGAAATAATGTAAATTTTGAAACTTAAAATATAAATTTAAAATGAGAATTCTAGTGAAAAAACAAAAAAAAAACAAAAAAAAAAAAAAATGAAAAACAATGTTCTAAAGGAAAATTGTTGATGCTAAAATAACATTTTTTTTTAGGATAAATTTTCAATATATTTTAAAAATAGCAGTGAATACCAATTTTTTGTACAAAAATTATGCAAAAAACACACTGAAAATGAAAAGTGTTGATATGTTGATTTTGAAATAACGTCTTTTTTTTTCAAGATAAATTTTCAACATTTTGAAATAATAACGTAAGATTTTATCATGACTCGAAAAACATTAAAATTTCAAAAAAATAATGAATACATAAATTTAAAAATTTAAACAATAAACAAAATTTAAAAAAAAAAACACCTTGAAAATAAAAAGTGTTGATGTTGGAATAACACTTCTTTTTTCTGCAAAAGTTGTGCAAAAAACACACTGAAAATGAAAAGTGTTGATGTGTTGATGTTGAAATAACGTGTTGTTTTTTTTGTTAACATAAATTTTCAACATTTTGAAATAATAATGTAAGATTTTAAGAGTCAAAAAAACATTAAAATTTCAGAAGAATAATTATAAAAAAAAAAAAACAAAAAAACATATATATATTATTATACATTAAAAATAAAAAAACAAAAGCAAAGTTAAAGACAAAAAAAACAAAATTAACCCAAGATAAAAATTAAGAAATTAAGAAATTAATAATAACACAATTTGGAAGGAAAAATATATATATATATATATTATAAACCATAATAAAAAAAAAATAATAAAAAATAAATTTAACCCAAAAAAACTTTAATTTTTTTAAATAAATTAAAAACAAAATTCACTCACAATCATTTTTAATTTTTAAAGTTGTTTTAACATTTTTTTTTAAGGGAAATAAACAAACAAAAATTAAAATTACTAGTGTAAAAAAAATTATTATATTTAACATCAAAAAACATAACTAATTTAAAAATTTTGGCCAACTTTTTTTGATTTTTTAAATGTTGTTTTAACAATTTTTTAGATTAAATTTTTAATAATTAGTTTTTTTTAATATGGTTTTTTTTGTTTAATAGAGAAAAAAATTATGTTTTCATTTATTTTTTACTATTTGTTATTTTTTTTGTTTTTGTGATGCTATTTTAATTTATTTAAAACAAAATTAAGTTTTTATTAATTTTTTAGGTTTTTAATAAGCTTTTTTTAAAGTTTGTGTATTTTTTTAGTAAATCAACATTTTTAAAAAAGAAAAATAAGAAAAACTAGAAAAATTTGTTAAGTACTCAACATTTAAAAATTAATTGACATTAAAAATAAAATAATAATAATTATAGTTAAAATGTCAAAAAATGTAACATTTAAAAAAAATATCCACACTTAATACATTAGAAAATTTAAAGTGTCAAAAATAAGTCCTCTAAAAAAAGGAGTTGATGCTGCATTAACATGTTTCAAAATCAGCATGAAAATCACTAACATTTAAAAACAAATATTTATATTTGATACATAAGAAAATTTAAAGTGTCAAAAATATGTTCCGAAAAAGAAAAGAATGTCTATTATAAATCAACGTTGTTCAAAATCGTATGATTTTTTTGTTACCTCAACGAAAGAGATAATCATATTAGTGCTTGTTTCAAAGTTTACATTGTTTAGATGATAAGATCCGAACAGGGTGGATCTATGACTCATACACAACTCACACACATTGGGAAATAGCTACTTCTAGAATCACACTTAGAGACTCACAATGACAACTCACAACAACACATGGAAGCATTACTTCTAACATGATCCCTCAAAGATTACATGGAAAACATTGAAAACGTATATTTCAACCACAAGAATACTCTTTGTCTGAGTAGTCTTCATCAGCACTCACATCCACTATGGAATCTTATAAACACCTCTCTTTCACCACCACATCTTTGAGTTGTCACTTGACCTCCATTTAAAACGTAACCACCTATGACCATCATTAGTGAACTTTGCAAGATCAATAATATTGACACCTCGGCTCGTCGAGGCGTCCACAAAAAGTGTCGGCAAGTAATGGACATACTACCATCTGTCGGATATTTTTCTTTCGTCTACCCATTAGTTTTTTTTTCCCTTTGGAAAAAACGTAATTTCCATTAAGTGAGAAAATTGCATGTTGTATATGCAAAATTCATATGTTGTAAGAAGGGCAATGCCTGTTAGATAAATAAGTTCTCCAGTATAGATCTAATACTGATGCCTTGTGTCCATGCAGGGAGGCATCATTTTAGATGTATTCAGCATATTGTTTTATCAAAAAATTAATAATTGTAGTCACGTAAAGTGATCACATTGTTCTTGTTGTAAGAAAAACATATGAATATTTACATATGCAAACTTAAAATGCAAAAATATAAACATGTAGCCATGCTCCCTATGACCATGCTAAACATCTATGTCCATAAAAGGTCGATGGTAGTACTGATAATAGGTCCCTTCCCTGTGTTCCTGAATCATCCAAGTGCTGGAAGGCCTATTCGCAGCTTCTTTGGATAGTTTGTCAGTATCTGCATTTCGTTCCTTGAAAATGTGATGGCATGCAAATGTGTCAAAAGATGTAATAAGTCGATGAGCCTCATCCAGAATATGTCTCAAAGTATATGCAAAACATCTAGTTATTTTGTTTAACCAGTCACAGACAACTTTTGAGTCCCCAAAGAGTTGGAGATCTCTACAGTGGTTTTTCAAGGCAAATTGTATAAGGAATTTTGCAGAGGATAATTCGGTGAAATTATTCGTGCCCCATCCTAATCCCATTTGTATATGGTAATAGTGGGAATCAGTGAAGTATAGAATAGCCCCTCCACCGCACCCTTTCTCCTGTGTGGAACTGTCAAAGAAAGCCTAAGGCTTCAAATGATTTATGGTTTCAAGAACAATGGTTCGAGGTCGAGCTGTCTCATCGTTATCAGGGATGATAGAGTAATCGAATAGGATACGGGAGGCAATGGAAGGCCAATACGGAGAGGTGTTCTGGAATATGAGCTTGTTGCGGGGGATCCATAGACTCTAGCAAATGAGGGGTGGGATGTTCTGGATCTTTGTTGGGACAACACCTGACCACCATGATGACCAGGCCTCCTTTACAGTAAAACCTTACCACTTGGTCAGGGTTGGAACCACAGATAAGATCGATTGTGAAAGGTCTTGAGCGGCCTGGCACTCAATAAATAGGTGTGAGGCAGATTCGTTGTTGCATTTGCAAAGGCAGCACCAAAAAGAGTCGTGATGTGCTTGCTTGAGAAGGTTATCTCCTGTGGGAATTTTGTTTTTCAATATGCTCCACATGAGAAGTCTGTTCTTGGGGGGGCCTTGAGCTTCCACCATGACTCTATGGCTTGTGGACAGCGAGCTTCGACTATCACAAGGTATCCTTTGTAGAATTCCTACAGAAACTCCGATAGATCTAGAATTCTAGTTAAATTAAACACAAGTAATTTTTTGATATTCAAGAGAGGAGAGAAGGAATTTGCTCCATAAAATAAATGTATTAAATTAATGAACAATAGTAATACATGAGCAACCAAACCTCTAATCCCAAAGGGAGGTGGTTATATAGAAATTGTCAAATCTAGAAAAATAGGAAAAAACTAGTAAAAAACTAGAAAGGGCTAAGAAAAGCTAAAGGGAGGCCTAAAATAGCAACAATGACTCAAGAAAACCTATGCCAACTATCATCCATGATTAAATCATGAGGATGGGCGCATTTCCCAAGGAAGGAAACTTTAAAACATGCTAAAATGGTTTGTGGAACCAAATCCCTTGATTTAAAGGGGAATCTTCATGTGGGGCGCCAATCCTCAAATAACTCAAGTGGATGAGGTGTGGTTAGGTGTGAACATGCACTTAGATGTATAAATGGTTTAGGAAAGTGGTTGGATCGATATTTCCATAATATTAAGCCTTTAAAGACAAAAAATAACGGAAAGTTGGTCCACCAAGCCAGTTTACCAAAAACCAAGTGTGAACATGATTTTTAGTGCATGTGGCTAAGTCAAGGATACTTAGGCTAAAAAAATAAATGTAGATGTTAGGATTATATTCCAACACCCCCCCTTCATCCTAACTCAGTTATCTAAACTGAGTCTCGGCCAAGATGCCATGTTAGGTACTCAGGTACAATAAATAAAATATCCTCATAAAATGAAGAAAGAGGGAAAACCTCGTGGGAACCCCCTGCCCCTTCCAAAAGAGGAAAAAATGGCTATGTGGTCAGAAGGGCCTACTCAGCTGTCTCCAACACTCCAAGCATAGCTCTCAAATCTAAAAATTTCTTTTCAGTGAAAGACTTGGTGAAGATGTCTGCAACCTGCTACTCAGTGGGGCAGTACTGCAATGATATGACTCGGTCACGGATCAGCTCGTGGATGTAATGCATGTGAATCTCGATGTGCTTGGTCCTATGCCTCTGAACTAGATCCATCAATATCTAAATGGACCCCTGATTGTCACAAAATATGACAGTGGGAAGTGGATATTGAATACCAAACTCAGAGAGAAGCCCCTGCAACCAAGCAGCATGTGTAGCTGCATTCACTGCACCTCTATACTCTACCTCGGTTGTAGATAAAGAAATTATGGATTGCTTCTTGCTAGACCAACAAAAAGGCCCTGAACTAAAGCTGAAAACATAACCAGAGGTGGACTTTCGGTCTGTACCATTGCCAACCCAATCAGAATCTATGTACCCAATCAATGAAAGTGGGCAATCTACAACATAAAAGATACCAAAACTGGAAGTACCTTTCACATATCTAAGGATTCTCTTTACATCTTTCTAGTGAAGCTCATGGGGCTACTACATATCTGGAACAAACTCCTACTGCAAAATATATATCAGGCCAGGTGTGAGTAAGATACAACAAACTCCCAACCAACTGCCGATACAGTGTACTGTCCACCAAATTTGTAGTACCCGCATCCTCAAATCTAATCCCCGAAAGAAATGGAGATGTTGATGGCTTGCATTCGATCACCTGAAAGCGGACAAGTAGATTTGATGCATACTTAGACTGTGCCATCTTGATCCCTAAAGTAGACTGAGAAACTTCAAGACCAAGCAAGTAGTGCAACAATCCCAAATCTGTCATGGAAAAATGATCATGCAATGTTGATTTTGCCAAATCAATAATTGAGGTAAGGTTCCCTGTCATCAGTAAATCATCTACATAAATTACTATCAGCAAAAGGGAATCATCATGTTACACCAAGTAAACATTCAGATCAGATTTGCATCGAAAGAATCCAATGGAAAGCAGGAAAGAATCCATCTTTGCATACCACTATCTAGGAGCCTGTTTTAGGCCATACAAAGATTTATTTAATCTGCAAATGAGGGAAGAGTTCTGAATGTATCCCTGTGGCTGCTCCATATATATCTCCTCCTTGAGATCTCCATGAAGAAATGCACTCTTCACATCCATGTGATGAACTTCCCATATGCGAGAAGCAACAATGGCTAAAACTAGTCGAATGGAGTCCATTTTTGTAATAGGTGCAAATGTCTTTGTGTAGTCTATGCCATGTACCTATGAGTATCCTTTTGCAACAAGTCGAGATTTTTACTTGTTTATCTCACCATTTGCAGCTAATTTTTTTTATAGATCCATCGGAATCGAACAAGATTTCTTCCTTTCAGAAGTGGAATCAAGTCCCATGTGTTGTTTTCCATGAGAGCAGAGTACTCTTCATCCATGGCAACCTCCCAAAGTGGGTTTCTAGCAACCTCAAAGTGTGATTGTGGATCTGAACCAAGTGTCATATAGAAATGTATGGGAAGCAATGGTTTGATGGTATCCAAGGCTTGAGGAGCCCCAAAAAACTGTGATCTAGTCCTCGCATCGCCAGGATCATTGATTAGTTCACCCGCATCTTGCAGGGTTTTCTTTGCCCATGTTGGCAACTGAGTTGGATCAGCCATGACCTTCTCCTCATCCTCTGAACCAGACCCAAGAGGCTTCACTGATGGCTGCTTTTAAGTGCTCAAAGAAGTTTCAGACTCCTCATCAGTGGCAACAAGCAGTTCCTCGGCAAGGTCTCCTGAAAAATCATGCAGTGATTCTTCTTCAAACTTCACACTTCGAGCTACAAGGAACTTTTTAGTGTGAGAGTCCAGCAATCTATATCCTTTGACATTGTCATGATATCCAACAAAGATACATTCAACACTTTGAGGCTCCAAAGCCTTCCTCTTATCTATCAGAATGTGAGCCCATGCTCATGAACCAAAAATACAAAAGTGCGACACTTTCGGTTTCTTACCGGTCCAACATTCAAATGGAGTGGTGCATTTGAGTGTTTTGTGAGGAATGCAATTCTGAATGTATGATGCACAATTAATAGCTTCAGCCCATAGCTTAGGAGCTAATGATTTGGACTGTAGCATACAATTGGCTGTTAGGATATTCCGACACATAGGAATAGTTAAGTTCAACTTGGTCTAGTATAGTGTTAGGTTAGAGTTAGGTAAAGTGTGTTTCTTTACCGTTGTACATTTTGTAACTTACAATCCGACGGTCACGATATGTAGTGATCCGACGGTTCATTCTCTCCTCGGTATTACCGACACTTGATCCGTGGCTTGACACCCGATTGGTCCATGAATTCTATTTAAAGCGCATGGAGGGTCATTTGTAGGTTAACCGTGCATGAGAGAAGCTTATGTAAATTTTCATTCTTTTATTAATAAATTGCCTGTAGTAGCCACGTTGGCGCAGGCCGTGGACTGTTTCCCTCTCTGAGGGTTTTAACCACGTCAAAATACTGGTGTATTGAACTGTGATCTGTTTGTGAGCAGTGTCCTTCTGGTGTTCTGTCTGAGGAACTTACCCTCTAAATTCCTACATGGTATCAGAGCTATTTGAGGGCCGCGTCCGTTGGTGATCCAAATCTGAAGCCGGTAGAACTGCATGCGGCTGTCGTTTCCTAGATCTACTGTTTCTGACTGCTTTCGGGCCGAGAGAACTGCTCTGTTGTGTTCGGAGCATCTGTTCCAGTGAGGAACCCCTTTCGTTTCACGCGAAAAGGTTTCCGGTAGCCCTATCTGCGTCATTTTTAAGATCTGGAGATATACAGTCTTTATTTGCAGTTTACTGTTATTTTCTCTCTGCTTATTTCGGTTTCGGTTTATTTAGCTTTTTTTTAACCGGATCTATACCTTTCATTTCTGCGTATGTTGTTTGCCCTGCAACTCTGTGTGATCTAGGCAAATCAGAAACAGAAAGGAAGGATTTTTTCTCATGCGTATGCTCTTTTCCCTGCACCTTAGTGTGATCTCGGAAAATCAGAAACATTGAGAAAAATATTTAATTTTTCGGCTAAAGCTAACTTTGAGCCACAAGGTTCAATTTTTTTTAAATATTTAGTTTTTTGGGTAAAGCTAACTTCGAGCCATAAGGTTTGTTT
>APFE031070572.1:102630-148190 GCA_000404065.3 Pinus taeda
TTTTAATGATAATATTGCATACACACTTTCTTGAGTTGCCTATCCATTCCAATTTGTTTACATTACAATAAGTTGGCTACAGCACATTAAGTTTTGTTTGTGTGTGACCAAAGGTACCTGAGAAAGTAGGATGACAAAGTTAAAATGCCATTGAACTTTAGTGTGATCTGCCTAGATTGTGATGCCATAAATGATTGATCTAGATATGAGCACGCTTCCCTTGAGATCCATGAACTAGAGTAACACTTTACTTTTTGAGAGAGAGAAAATGTAGTTTTTCTTTAAATGATTTGATCTAAATATGAGCACACTTTAAAATCCATGAACTAGCCTTACTTTATTTGGTACACTTACTTTAAAATCCATGCATTAGGCTTACACTTGTTTGGTAATGATAAATGTAGTTTTATTATTATTTATTTATTTATTTAGTTTTGACTAAATTATTTGATGATGGTAAAATGTTAAAAATAAAAGTAAAAAATTATAAAATATATTTCTCCTTAAGACTTAAATAGCACTGGATAATCATTAACCATCTCTAATAAATAACAAACACTTGGTACCCACATAAAATCTCTTATCAAAAGGTGTTAAGACTAGGTAATCACAAACTATCTCTAATAAAAAAGTGTAAGTGAAACACGGGGTAACCACATAAAATCTCTTATCAAGAGGTGTTATTGAGTTTGGTGGACTCACCAACCTGCCACTATGATGCATAACAAAACTTTCATTGATAACTAAAATATGTAGGCCACATTAATGATTATTTGCAGCTTTGCACTTATATAATGAAGAAATTTGCATTAATCATATTCACATAATTATTTTGAAATGGTCATTAATTAACACTATTTCTCTAATGATAAGGCTTTACTTAACTTTTGATTTCATTTAAGATCAAACTTCCTTGCTAAGGAGGGAAAACTTAGCTTTCTAATGATAAGGGTTTACTTAACCTTTGATTTCATTTAAGATCAAATTTCTTTGCTAAGGAGTTTTTTTTTTAGAGAAACTTAGCTGGGATTATTTGTTTAAAGTAATTGTTCTTTTTACTAAATAGCATTATTAATTTTTTATTATTTTCCTCATTTTTTATTATAAAAATCTATTTACATCTATTTTTTTTAAGTTCAACTATTTATTTATTTTTCAACAATTTTGATGAATCAACTTAACAAATACTTCTTTATCACCCTCCAAAATTGATGGCTGAGACTAGATGAATGCATTCTTTAGGAATCAACATAACAGATATTTCTCTATCACCATCTAAGATTGATGGCTTAGACTAATGCACACACATGCTAGTTAGCCCAACTTGAACTCATCCTCTGCACTATGAGCAGTTAACATGTAATATCCATCTCTGAGCAATTTGATCTTCTTGTCCTCCTTAAAGCACTAATTCTGAGAGTATACCTCAACTTTATCTTCTACTTCAAATTCATGATCCATGTGGTAATGATCCTACATAAACTTTATCTTTTTGAAATTGATGATCACTTTGAATCTTGCACTTTTCCAAATTCTATGAAAGATTCTCAAACTTTTAAAAAAATCCTCTGAAATGTGATCATAAATTTGATAAACTTCCTTCATGATTGTTGTTTTGAACCTAAACTCCAAAATAACTAAAGAATGTTCCCAAAAATAACTACACATTACATTAGTAAGGAGAGAGTCAACATGACTCTTGTGTCCTACAAAAGATCTTGTGTCCTCTTATAAAAGTAAATCTTGTATAGGAGTTACTGTAAATGATGTGTACTAAAGAATCTACCCAACTCTCATGGGAGGTTTTGGCATCAATGATATGGACAGCCACATTTTCATACAAGTTAGTCATACGAGTTAAAAATAGTATAACTAAAAGCTTAACTAATTTTTATCCTCGTTTCTAGATTTAACTCATCATGTAGTTGGCTTTCAATCCTTACCTTTTGTGAACCTAAGTAGTTCTCTTTCAAAAATTGTTCAATCATCTTCTGTGTATTTGCAGGGAATGAAAATTCACTTTAACACCGTGTTAAAAGAAAGAAAAGAGAAGATCATATAACACATGTAAACTAGCTCGTTCTGCACAAATTGTCCACAAAGCCACTTTAAGGTTCCGATATTTGTTATCCCCCAACACACACATAACTATAAAATTTGCAGCAAATTTGGTAAATAAGTTTATTTGCAGGAAATTTAGTGGATAAGTTTAGTTGAACCTGTTGAAAAGGTTGAAAACAACAAAGAGCAATAAAGATGTGACAGAAATGATACAATTTGCAAGATGGTTTTTTAAACCTTTGTCTGAGAAATTCTTGATTTCAGTGACTTTTTCCTCTGATACAGAAAAAGGAAAAGGTTCTGTTAATTTCAATGGCCTCATTTTGCCCATGTTGGCTATTGCAAGAAAGTACCCGTGAATGTTCATGGTGACAATATGTAAAAGTTAGTGATAATTTCTGTGATCACTTTCTATTGCCACTGTTCCCTATTTATACTTAATTCCTTTTCTTTCAACTAGCCAAGGGCAAATCCAAGTTACAAGTCCAAGTTCAGTGTTCTAATCTCATGGATGTATCTTTGCCATTCATGTAAGGCACAAGCCCTCTTCCTCTGGGATGATGACATCAAATTTACAATGCTACAGTTAGTTATTGAGACAGAAATAGGAAGATGGTCCATACTATTTTAGATTTATATCTCTGAACTCCATGGAAGCATCCCGTGCAGAGTTAACGCCGATGTGAGCTGATCCAATCAAAGGCCTCTTCCATTGCTCTGATAAGCATGTCATCTGTGGGCGTTACAGCAGTAGCAGCAGCAGCAGCAGAAACATCTGAGTTTTCAGGGGGTCTTCCTGAGAGATCAAATCTGCAGATAGGGCAGAGGGCATGAGATTTGATCCATGGCATCAAGCAATCCGAATGAAATCTGTGATTGCAAGGCAGACGGAGGAGCTGCTGCTTGACCACAAACTCGTCCAGGCAAATGGGGCAGCTGGTGTGATCGCAATCTTTGTCGTCGCAGGAGCCCTTTTCCTTGGTTTTTCTGGAAGGCCAGTAGATCTCTTTTTTAAGTTTTCTCATGGCCGTATCGACTTCGGCAGGCGTTAATCGTCGACCGCTATTCTGGAATCTGTGAATGGGGGAGGCCATCACGAATGTTCGCAGCGCGGGGCTCATCCTGGGATCTCCCTGTCGCCTATATATCGAATCGTCTTCTAGATTGGCCCACTGGATCGGAGAAAATGGGTGCACTGGTAATCTGTAAACAGAATTAAGGGGGCACTTCAATGCCATATTTATTCTAACTCTGGTTCTCTGTAGTTGAGAAAAAAGTTAGGGTTCATGACATAGAGGGTTTGTCACAATGAGGGTACGAAAGATAAAAACATATTTCAAACATACCTCTCCAGACTAAAGGGCCCAGTTCGAATCCTCTGGTCAAACAGCTCCCATGGATCAAATGGCCGTGTGGGCGTTTCCTGCAATAAGCAGAATACGCAGACACAAATTCAATGAAATCCCAAGCAATAAGGAAGACAGTCCATTCAGAATCTCATATCACACCAAATTTCAATCAACCAAAAGAAAAAAGGAAAAAAATGGCGGATTAGTAATTAAGAAAATTCATGTGAGAAACCGTGTTAGGCCGCCTGCCGCTGTCATAGCTGAATGACCAGGCAGCTTCCTGCTCGTTTCTGTTAACACCTCTGCCCATATTTTGCCCCATCTTTTAGTGAATGCTGCAGAGAATGTCCGAAAGTTTCCGCGACCTGGATCAGAGTTCAGATAATTTCCCCTATTCAATCGCATTCCATATTTCATGGTCTTCGTCACTACTTGTCGTCCCATTTATCTTTCGTGCTCTTTTCAATGGCCGACGGCGAATCATTTTTCTGACAGATTCAAAGTGCTACTCGAATCTCCGTGCACTTTTGGCGTTTCGCTCAAGAGGGGCTGTCAGCAGAAACAGAGAGATCAGAGATTCCATATATTATATTCTCTATGGCTTTCCATTCACTAGTTCTTTCAATAATTTCAAATCCCGTTACTATTTCTATATTCCATTACTGTTTCTCCGCCCTTTCCTCCCATACTTTGTGGGCTGTCTTTTTAACTTATGCGATGTGGTATCTTTGTGATTTTGTTTAAATTAATGTTGGCTTATATTTTTTTAACAGGGAGAAAATTAATAATGAAATAGTTATTAATAGTTGTTATTTAGTAGATAATTATTAATAATGGTTATTTAGTGAAATAGATTGAGTTATTATTGTTATTTAAGGAAAAGGGAAATTATACTTTGTATTTTTTTTTTAAATCGAGGGCAATCGAACTGGATACCCTGAACAGACCCAGGATCAAATCTAACTCGCTGCCATTATAAACCTAGGCTACGTGCAACCGCCTGCAAGCCGCACAATAGCAGGAAACTTATGCCTCAACAAGAGCCCAGATGCCACTATAAATCTAGGCTACTTGCAACCACCTGCCAGCGACACAATAACAGGAAACTTATGCCTCAACAAGAGCCGAGACCTCCGCTATGGGATCGCCTACTCTTCTAGCCAAGACACAACAAGTCATATATATATACTCAATAAAATTTGAACCCTCATCTCACAGGTTACACCCCAGAAACTTACTGTTCAACCTCATATCACTGTATTACTTTACTCAATAGTGACTTGTGAGGAAATAGAATTTCACTTTTAACATATTTCATATTTCCTCACTAAGTTCAAACTTTAAATGATATATTGATATTACTCACTCTTCAATTTACAAAACTATAATTATCAAAACCCAAACAAATTTATTAATAAACCTTATCCAATATAATTAACATATCAATGTAATTCACTCTTATAATTACTAGATAATATGCAACTTTAAATAATACATTAATATTTTATAATTACATTATAAAAAATATTAAATATTTAATTATATATATTATAATTCTAATTTTAAATTAATTAAATTTATAAATAAATAGAAATAAAATATAATACTTTAATTTTATTCTAAAAAATTCATATTTTTTCCTCATTATAATTATAATTAGATTAATATCTTTAAAATTTTCAAAGTGCAATCCAAATAACAATATAACATATGCGGATAAGCATGAATGTAAGGCATAAAGATAAAGATAAAAAGTAAAGATATACCAAAACCAAGTCCAAATGATAAGACATAATACTATATAATCAATAAAATATTGCAGTTATAATCTTTCTAGAATTATTTAAAATATGGCATATTTACCAAGTCCAAATGATAAGACATAATACTAAAGATATATAAAATATAAATATTGCAGTTATAATCTTTCTAGATTTATTTAAAATATGGCATATAGCATTTTATTTTGTGACTTTTAATCTTTATTCTCAAAATGAAAAGCACCTTTAATAATCTCGTTTTCGTTTTAACAACATAGAAGTGCTAATTGTTTATTTTGCAAATTTAGCAGAGTCTTCACCATAAGGGATAAACTTACAAACTAGAAGATTGAACTTCTTATATTGTATAAACATCTCCTTGTCAATTAAATAAGATGATAGTTGAATATGTGCTTCGTGTTATTAGTGACTAGAACGAATATTAATTGAATATGTGCTCACTGCTTAGCATCATTGTTGAAAGGTATTTAGTGAGGGATTGATTTCTTGATTAAATTTATTATAATTAAATATGTCCTTAGCATCATTAATGAAAGTATTTAGTGAGAGGGATTGTTTTGTAAAGTAAATTTATTTTTATTATAGATTTATTAAAAAAAAATTATATTTAAAGAAATATGATTTTGAGTTATAATAAATTTGGGATTAAGATAAAATTGTTTTGTTTGGTTAAATGTTTATGATATAAGGAAATAAGTTAATGTCCAAAGACCCAAAAGTATCTAGTAAGACTGAAAGTTTGCCCTTTATCACCAATGGGTAATGATAAGTGGGGTGGTTTTCTTTGAATAACAGTGATGAGTGAACTTTCAATACTGGCTAGCAGCTGGTGTCGTCACTGTTAGTTTGACAACTGAGTTATGATAGGTTTTTCCACTATTAAAAAAATGGAATTAAGATGAATCTCTCTTTCTCTCTTTCTATATATAAAACAAACTCTATGTTAACAATAAAAGAAATTACACCTCCTCCATCTTGAAAAGCACACCTTTAAAATGTTTTCACCATAATTATCTGATACTTCTAGTTACTTCTCTCTCACACACATGAATATCTTATGTTAAATAGACAATCAAATTAAAATATTTTATTTATGAATGGTATTACAATAATTTTACTTTTATTAGTTTTTTTTTCAATAACATATATGTTGAACATGATAAAAAAAGGTCTCTTCAGTTAAGATTATGAGTAAGACGTTTCTCTTAACATTCCCCGATGGGGCTGAGAAGCGAAGAGGATGGTGTTTCTGAGGGAACGTGTGTGCGTTCAAGTTAGGCATGTAGCCTCAAGTGGGTAAGTTGGCCTCCCTGCCCTCCCCTCACACCTTGAGTACAAGAGAGAGTAAATTATGGCGTGTGAGGTTTCATGTCGCCTTGGGTCTCGAGGGTGGTGGTGAGCGTTTGAACGTTATGGAGGGTGGCAAGGATGTTTGTTGGGAATTTTGCATATGCGTGAGCATTGGTGTTTGTGGTGTGGGCATTGTGGGAAGAAGCGGGAGTTGCATAGGTTCCCCTGTCCGGGGGAGGGGATGGCATTGCCATCAACGTTTCCTCCCTTGCTTTCAGGTGTACATCATTGTTAATTGTTGAATTGAGCTTCATCACTGTGAGTGTGCAAGAAAAGCACGGTATAGTTGTCTATTTTGGGTGATATTCTATTGTTTATGTTTCTTCTTGTGCAGTTTCAATCTGGGTCGGGTGGGAACTATTTTTATCTGGAATGAGTGAGTAGTAGTGGTCCTCTTCGATCCATTTATAGGCTTTTGTGTTGTTGGGTAGAGCCATTAAAGCGAAAATCTCAGGCTCTAGTTAGTGGGGCCTGCGACTAGCCACTTCTGGGGAAGTGCATATTTCTAGCTCGCGGTGGGTGATTGTTTTATGTATTGCATGTTCTCGGCGCCGTGGGGAGTGGAGGTTCAATCGAGGTTGGTAGTGTCTCCTTTTGTGCGGGAATTTCCGGCGATATCAAGCAAGTGGTCCTTCATTCATTCCAGTGGTGTCGAGAAGCCAACCATCAGCCATGTTCCTCGCTCAGGGCGTTCCTCCACCTAGGTGTAGCCCAATTTGGGCAGTTCTGGGGCGAACACATCCAGGTCTATGTAACACCCCTTCCCAGGTCTACCCAAAGTAAGCATGCTAACCGGGGTAAACATGAGAAAAGAGACTACTATGATGGGATTCGAAACTCCTATGTGACATTAAGGAAGTGGAACTAAAGAAATCATAATACATAGTCATCCAACATCATCCTTAGGACCCACAAGAACCAAAGAAGCACTTTAGACAACTTGCCCTTCGGTCCTACTAAAGTTTTGGCCAACTTAGGCCAGAGTAACGCTCCTTAGCCACAACCCAAGCAAGTTATAACACTCTCCAACCCTTAGCCAGATGTGTTAGTCCTTAGGGTAACGCTCTGATTTGTCAAAAATCCTCGGGTTTGAACCACGTTTCTAGCCCAGAACCACGTTACTATTTAGTGTGTGAACTATGTTAGGCGAGGCAGTCCTAATAAATATAAATTTAATATACTAAGACCATCATTTATGGGACATAGTAGAGATAAATCTCGAAATTGCAAAACTATCTCATCCATTTACTTTGCAACTTTGTCTTGTTTTAATATCCTTAATATAAGTATATTAAAGGATAATAATAATAATAATATCAAAATCTATTAAAGACATGATAATAATGATGATAAATTAAAACTCAACCTCAAGACTAGGCCTGAGCATCCCCATCTGGGACTAACATTCTGTCGAACGCTTGGCATCAAAGCAACCTACAAGTCTAGGATACAAGACAGAGCATAAATGACTAAAATAACTTATGAAACATAACCAGAAAGATCACCTCCTTCTCCAATGAACTATTATATCATCAATTTGGTCTTGCATCCATCCATTTAATAGTTACAAGTAAATACACGAAATAACCATGACATAAACCAATTATTCAACCATGCTTATAACCAGCGTAAAACCATATAAATATCAGAGATATAAAAGTCATTAAATCCACATATAAACTAGTGCAAAAGTAAGAGAACTTAGCTTTTATTAATCATAGGAAAATTTTGACTAAGTTTGGGACTTCCACATACCACCCGACCATAGACATGGCTAAACCAAATCTCTCATTCAACAAGTCAACCCGTGTCATATTCCAAGTATAAATGTGAGATCTCATAGATCAACCAATCCAAGAACAACCAAAGAAATCCAAAATTTAAACCACCTCTACCCTCATAAAACTATGATCACATCAAAATCGATATTTTATTTATATATATATATATATATATTTTAATATATAACAAAACCCTTATTTTCATTAATTATAATAATAATAATAATAATAAAACTAATATCTTTTAAAAATTTCAAATTACAATCCAAATAACAATATAACATATACGGATGAGCATGAATGTTAAGGCAGAAAGAAAGATAAAGACTAAAGACTAAAGATATACCAATACCAAGTCCAAATGATAAGACATAGTACTATATAATCAAAATAATATTGCAGTTATAATCTTTCTAGATTTATTTAAAATATGGCATATTTACCGAGTCCAAATGATAAGACATAATACTAAAGATATATAAAATTTAAAGATTGCATTTATAATCTTTCTTGATTTATTTTATTTGGTCACTTTTAATCTTTATTCTCGAAATCAACATCACTTTTAATAATCTCGTTTTCGTTTTAACAACATAGAAGTGCTAATTGTTTATTTAGCAAATTTAGCAAAGACTTCACCATTAAGGGATAAACTTACAAACTAGAAGATTGAACTTCTTATATTGTATAAACATCTCCTTGTTAGTTAAATAAAATGATAGTTGAATGTGTGCTTCGTGTTCTTAGTGACTAGAACGAATATTAATTGAATATGTGCTTAGCATCATTGTTGAAAGGTATTTAGTGAGGGATTGATTTCTTGATTAAATTCATAGTAATTGAATATGTCCTTAGCATATTACTGAAAGGTATTTAGTGAGAGGGAGTGTTTTTTTGAGTAAATTTATTTTTATTATACATTTATTATAAATAAATAAAAAACTAGGTATTTAAAGAAATTTGAGTTTTTGTTCTAATAAATTTGGGATTAAGATAAAATTGTATTTGTTTGGCTAAATGTTTATGATGTAAGGAAACAAATTAACGTCTAAAGATTTAAAAGGATTTAGTAGGACTGAAAGTTTGCCTCTTACCACTAATGGGTAATGATAAGTGGGGTGGTTTTCCTTGAATAACGGTGATGAGTGAACTTTCAATAGTGGCTAGCAGCTAGTGTCCCCACTGTTTGTTTGATAACTGAGTTATGATAGGTTTTTCCACTATTAAAAAAAATGGAATTAAGATGAATCTCTCTCTTTCTCTCTTTCTACATATTAAACAAACTCTATGTTAACAATAAAATAAATTACACCTCCTCCATCTTGAAAAGCACACGTTTAAAATGTTTTCACCATAATTAATCTGATACTTTTAGTTACTTTCTCTGACACACACATGAATATCTTATGTTAAATACATAATCAAATTGAAATATTTTATTTACGAATGGTATTACAATAATTTTATTTTTTTTAGTTTTTTTTTTTAATAACATATACGTTGAACATGAAAAAAAAGGTGTCTTTAATTAAGATTAAGAGTAGGACGTTTCTCTTAACATTCCCCGATGGGGCTGAGAAGTAGAGAGGATGGTGTTTCCAAGGGAATGCGTGTGCGTTCATGTTAGGCATGTGGCCTTAGGTGGGTAGGCTAGCCTCCCTGCCCTCCCATCACACCTTGAGTACGGGAGAGAGTAAATTCTGGCATGTGAGGTTTCATGTCACCTTGGGTCTCGAGGGTGGTGGTGAGTGTTTGAACGTTATGGAAGGTGGCAAGGATGTTTGTTGGGCGTTTTGCATATGTGTGAGCATTGGTGTTTGTGGCGTGGGCACTGTGGGAAGAAGCGGAAGTTGCATAGTTTCCCCTGTTCGAGGGAGGGGATGGCATCGCCATCAACGTTTCCTCCCTTGCTTTTAGGTGTGCATCGTTGTTAATTATCGAATTTGGTTTCATCACTGTGATTGTACAAGAAAAGCATGCTATGGTTGTCTATTTTGGGTGGTATTATGTTGTTTTTGTTTCTTCTTGCGCAGTTTCAGTCTGGGTTAGGTGGGAACTATTTATTTATTTATTTATTTTTTAATTTTATTATTATTATTATTTTTGGAATGAGTGAATAGTAGTGGTCCTCTTTGATCCATTTATAGGCTTTTTTGTTGCTGGGTGGAGCCATTGGAGCGAAAATCTCGGCTCTAGTTAGTGGGGCTTCCGGGTGGCCGCTTCAGGGGAAGTGCATATTTCTAGCTCGTGGTGGGTGGTTGTTTTGTGTATTGCGTGTTCTTTGTGCCATGGGGAGTGGAGGTTCAGTTGAGGCTGGTCGTGTCTCCTTCTGTGCGGGAATTTCCGGTGATATTAGGCGAGTGGTCCTTTGTTCATTCCAGTGGTGTCGGGAAGCCAACCATCAGCCTTATTCCTCGCTCAGGGCGTTGCTCCACCTAGGTGCAGCCTAATTTGGGAAGGTCTCACATGGACACATCCAGGTCTATGTAACACCCCCTCCCAGGTCTACCCAAAGTAAGCATGCCAACCAGGGTAAACATGAGAAGAGAGACTACTATGATGGGATTCGAACTCCTATGTGACCTTAAAGAAGCGGAACTAACGAACTCATAATACACAATCATCGAACATCATCCTCAGGACCCACAAGAACCAAACAAGCACTTTAGACAACTTGCCCTTGGGTTCTACTAAATTTTTGGCCAACTTAGGCCAAAGTAACACTCCCTGGCCACAACCCGGGCAAGTTATAATGCTCTCCAACCCTTAACCAGATGCATTAGTCCCTAGGGTAACACTCTAATTTGTCAGAAATCCTGGGGTTTGAGCCACTTTTCTAGCCCATAACCCCAACCTTTGCCCAAAACTTGCTGGAACCTTCAAAATCCATTAAAGACATGATAACAATGATGATAAATTAAAACTAAACCTCAGGACCAGGCCTGAGCATCCCCAACTGAGATTGACATTCTATCAAACACTTAGCATCAATGAAACCTACAAGTCTATGATACAAGACAGAACATAAATTACTAAAATAACTTATGAAACATAACCAGAAAGATCACCTCCTTCTCCAATGAACTATTATATCATTAATTTGGTCTTGCATCCATCCATTTAACAGTTACAAGTAAATACACGAAATAAACATGACATAAACCAATCATTCAACCATACTTATAATCAGCATAAAACCATATAAATATCAAACATATGAAAGCCATTAAATCCACATATAAACCACTGCAAAAGTAAGAGAACTTAGCTTTTATTAATCATAGGAAAATCTGATCAAGTTCAGGACTTCCACGCACCACCCGACCATAGACGTGGTTGAACCAAATGTCGCTTTCAGCCAGTCACCTCGTGTCATATTCCAAGCATGAATGTGAGATTTCATAGAACAACCAATCCAAGAACAACTAAAGGAATCCAAAAGTTAAATCACCTCCACCCTCATAAAACCGTGTAACCAAAATTCTATTTATATTTTATATTTTTTAATATATACTAAACCTTTTTTCACTAATTATAATAATAATAAATTAATATCTTTATAAATTTCAAAGTGCAATCCAAATAACAATATAACATATACGGATGACCATGAATGTAAGGCATAAAGATAAAGACATAATACTATATAATCAAAAAAATATTGCAGTTATAATCTTTCTAGATTTATTTAAAATATGGCATATTTACCAAGTCCAAATGATAAGACATAATACTAAAAATATATAAAATTTAAATATTGCAGTCATAATCTTCCTTGATTGGTTGGCATATGGCATTTTATTTTGTCACTTTTAATCTTTATTCTCGAAATCAACAGCACCTTTAATAATCTCGTTTTCGTTTTAACAACATAGAAGTGCTAATTGTTTATTTAACAAATTTAGCAAAGACTTCACCATTAAGGGATAAACTTACAAACCAGAAGATTGAATTTCTTATATTGTATAAACATCTCCTTGTTAATTAAATAAAATGATAGTTGAATATGTGCTTTGTGTTATTAGTGGCTAGAACGAATATTAATTGAATATGTGCTTAGCATCATTGTTGAAAGGTATTTAGTGAGGGATTGATTTCTTGATTAAATTCATAGTAATTGAATATGTCCTTAGCATATTAATGAAAGATATTTAGCTTTAGTGAGAGGGATTGTTTGGTCTGAAATTTGATTTTGAGTTATAATAAATTTGGGATTAAGATAAAATTGTTTTTGTTTGGCTAAATGTTCATGATGTAAAGAAACAAGTTAACGTCTAAAGACTTAAAAATATCTAGTAGGACTGGAAGTTTGCCTCTTATCACCAATGGGTAATGATAAGTGGGGTGGATTTCCTTGAATAACAATGATGAGTGAACTTTCAATAGTGGCTAGCAGCTGGTGTCTCCACTGTTAGTTTGACAACTGAGTTATGATAGGTTTTTCCACTATTAAGAAAAAAGGAATTAAGGTGAATCTCTCTCTTTCTCTCTTTCTATATATAAAACAAACTCTATGTTAACAATAAAAGAAATTACACCTCCTCGATCTTGTAAAGCACACCTTTAAAATGTTTTCACCATAATTAATCTGATACTTCTAGTTACTTCTCTCTCACACACACACATGAATATCTTATGTTAAATAGATAATCAAATTGAAATATTTTATTTATGAATGGTATTACAATATTTTTATTATTATTAGTCTTTTTTTTAAATAACATATATGTTAAACATGAAAAAAAAAGGTCTCTTCAATTAAGATTAAGAGTAAGATGTTTCTCTTAACATTCCCCGGTGGGGCAGAGAAGTGGAGAGGATGGCGTTTCCGAGGGAACGCATGTGCGTTCATGTTAGGCATGTGGTCTCAGGTGGGTGGACTAGCCTCCCTGCCCTCCCATCACACCTTGAGTATGGGAGAGAGTAAATTTTGGCGTGTGCGGTTTCATGTCGCCTTGCGTCTCGAGGGTAGTGGCGAGCATTTGAACGTTATGAAGGGTGGAAAGGGTGTTTGTTGGACATTTTGCGTATGCGTGAGAATTTGTGTTTTTGGGGTGGGCATTGTGGAAAGAAGCGGGAATTGCAGAAGTTCCCCTGTGCGGGGGAGGGGATGGCATCACCATCAGTGTTTCCTCCCTTACTTTCAGGTGTGCATCATTGTTAATTGTCGAATTGGGCTTCGTCACTGTGAGTGTGCAAGGAAAGCATGGTATGGTTGTCTATTTTGGGTGGTATTCTGTTGTTTCTATTTTTTCTTATGTAGTTTCAATCTAGGTTGGGTGGGGACTATTTTTTTCTGGAATGAGCGAGTACTAGTGGTCCTCTTCGATCCATTTATAGGCTTCTGTGTTTCTAGGTGGAGCCATTGGAGTGAAAATCTCAGGGTCTAGTTAGTGGGGCTTGCGGGTGGCCGCTTCAGGGGAAGTGCATATTTCTAGCTCATAGTGGGTGGTTGTTTTGTGTATTGTGTGTTCTCGACACCATGGGTAGTGGAGGTTTAGTCAAGGCTGGTGGTGTCTCCTTCTGTGCATAAAATTCGAGTGATATCAGGTGAGTGGTCCTTTGTTCATTCCAGTGGTGTCAGGAAGCCAACCATTAACCCTGTTCCTTGCTTAGGGTGTTCCTCCACCTAGGTGCAGCCCAATTTGGGTAGTTCTAGTGCGGACACATCTAGGTCTATGTAACAGCCCCTCCCAGGTCTACCCAAAGTAAGCATGCCAACCAGGTTAAACATGAGACGAGAGACTACTATAATGGGATCCAAACTCCTATGTGACCTTAAGGAAGTGGAACTAACGAAATCATAATATACAGTCATCCAACATCATCCTCAGGACCCACAGGAACCAAACAAGCACTTTAGACAACTTGTCCTTGGGTCCTACTAAATATTTTTCCAACTTAGGCCAGAGTAATTCTCCCTAGCCACAACCCAGGCAAGTTATAATGCTCTCCAACCCTTAGCCAGATGCGTTAGTTCCTAGGGTAATGCTCTGATTTGTCAGAAATTCTGGGGTTTGAGCGACTTTTCTAGCCCAGAACCTCGACCTTTGCCCATAACTTGCTAGAACATTCAAAATCCATTGAAGACATGATAACAATGATGATAAATTAAAACTCAACCTTAGGACTAGGCCTGAGCATCCCCAACCGAGACTGACATTCTGTCAAACACTTGGCATCAATGCAACCTACAAGTCTAGGATACAAGACAGATCATAAATGACTAAAATAACTTATGAAACATAACCAGAAATATCCCCTCCTTCTCCAATGAACTATTATATCATCAATTTGGTCTTTCATCCATCCATTTAACAGTTACAAGTAAATACATGAAATGACCATGACATAAACCAATCATTCAACCACGCTTATAACCAGCATAAAACCATATCAATATCAGAGATATGGAAGCCATTAAATCCACATATAAACCAGTGCAAAAGTAAGAGAACTTAGCTTTTATTAATCATAGGAAAATCTGACCAAGTTTGGGACTTCCACATACCACCCGACCATGGACATAGTTGAACCAAATCTCTCTTTCAGCTAGTCACCCCCATGTCATATTCCAT
This sequence comes from Pinus taeda, assembly GCA_000404065.3. Classification (NCBI taxonomy): domain Eukaryota; kingdom Viridiplantae; phylum Streptophyta; class Pinopsida; order Pinales; family Pinaceae; genus Pinus; species Pinus taeda. The sequence goes on from APFE031070572.1 coordinate 117,531, forward strand.
GTATGAATGTGGGATCTCATAGATCAACCAATCCAAGAACAACCAAGGGAATCCAGAGGTTAAACCACCTCCACCCTCATAAAACCGTGATCACACCAAAACTGGTGTTCTGATCACCACAGAACCGAACTTGGAATGCCATCCGAAATACATCAGTATCCTTGAGGAATTTTTCATCTCCTTGTCTCTCAGACTTTATCGCAATCCTAACCGAATCACTAGGCCCTAAACCGAGACCAGTCTCTCAGGCTTTACCGCAATCCAAACCTGGATCAGTAGAACCTAAGTCGATACTTATCCCTCGGGCTTTAACATGTATCCCGCCAAAAATGGTCAAGGGATTCCTAGGCCTTTTGGAATGGAACTTGGGACCACCTCCAACCCAGATTCCAAAATCCATCTGGTAAACCAAAGCTCAAAAACAAAAATAAACATCCCAACACCATGGCATTCAGAAAAAGGAAAGGTTAGGCTGAAATCCATTGCCATAACCTGGCAAAACCATGCCACTGACAACAAGAGAACCATACGCCAACGTCAAAATCCATGCATGTCCAAACCAGCTAGGAAATGACACATGCAAATGGTTACCTGCAAGTATTCCTACTAAATTTGCTTGCTCCTGCTTTTCTTTCCTTGATCCTTGATTGCTTTTTCTTTCGTTTCCTTCAAACTAGAGTGCTCCAAAAAAACTCTAAGTGACCAAGAGTGATAGAGAGAGAGAATAATGGGAGAGCTCCAAAGCTAAATTGACAAAAGGTTACCGAATGATCCTCAAAAGCCTTTTTTATGAATGAGCCCTCTATTTTCTTCATTTTCCATTATTTTCCTTCAATTCCTCCTCACATGCAACTGTGACCTTTCACCTCCTTTTTCTCCTTATTTCCATTATTTTCATAAATAAATGTGCCAAAAATTCCATTTTGCCTTTTAATGCCTTAGACTTTGCCAATTCTCCTTAGATAAAACACACATCCATTGATGCCTGCTAAGATATCTTTGCCCAACATTCAGCTTGGAATAAGTGTCCCTTACCCGTGGTCTTATTTTTTCCTTTATTAACTTTTATTACATGAATTTTTGACTAGGGTTGTTACAGAACCCTCCCCCTTGGGGAACACCATCCTCGGTATTCAACCACACCATGACCTCAGTAAAACCACTAAAAACCAAACATAGATAAATACGGGTAGTATTTATCTATGAATTAGGCATGTTCATGCATTCCTGTTCCAAGAACATAATTTCCATTAGATTCAAAATAAATTGAAATAACCTCAAATCATACCTCATTGGTGGTTCGTCCATAATTTACATGTGAAATCCTATCCGCTTCTTGTCACAAAAAGTCAAACTAACTATTTGATCAAAACATCATGTATAAACATATCACATCTGGTTAGCTCAAAGCATAATCATCATAGATAAACATCATAAATCACATATAAACATCATAAACTATAATCATAAATCACATATAATCATCATATACCATAGTCATAAATCACATGCATAATAAAACTAAAATAAAACGTTGATACTTAACCTTTAATCAATCCTTAACTTCTACCTTTGTCTTTATTCCATACACACTCTAAATCAGTTGCCACATTAGAAAAACACCAAGTGCCTTCTCCTCAACCATTTTCACTTACACATAGTGTGAATCACACACATGCAACTACACATGCCATACCACACCATGCAATACATGCATCTACACCTGTACCATACGTACCACATGTACACAATACCACCTGTACACTGCAACCACCTACAAAATGTGTGTGTAGCATCACATGTACATGACACCACCTGCACAATGTGTACTCAATGCCACATGAACACTGCACCATTATACAATGTGTACACAATACCACATGCACTACATGTACGTGAAACCACATGTACACAGCGCCACATGCACGACATGTACACAGCCCCACCTTTACACAGCGCCACTTGTACAACATGTACACAACACCACATGCCCACATCGCCCCATGTACAATCATGCACACACCACCATATGTACATAACACCATATGTACAACATGCATAGAGCACCATATGTACATAGCATTGCATATCCAACATGTACATAGCATCATCTGTACACAACACTACATATCCAACATGTGCATAGCATCATCTATACACAACACTGCATATGCAACATGTGAACAACACCATATGCACACAACACCACATATTCATCATGTACATAGCACCATCTATGCCCAACAATGCATATGCAATATTCACACAACATTATTTGTACCATCATGTACATAGTATTGCATAAATAACATGTACACACGTTATGCATACACAACACCGCATGTGTGCAATATCATAGATGCAACATGTATAACATATACAAAATATGCACAACAATAGTACCTCACATCCAAAAGAAAATTTTCTCTACCAAGGAACCTTGTTTCTAGTGTCTTATCCATGCTTGTCCCAACATGTTGCAAACCACACTGCTTCATTTCGCTTATGTATCTCTCAGTGTTACATGTCATAACATAACATTGACATAATACAAGCATACAATATAAATTATTATTCACACGATATTTTCCTCATATATTTGTCATGACTACTCTTCCCACTTGATTCCTCGTAAGACTAGGAACCTCGTCATATGATTCTCCTGCATAGGCAATCACTCCTATGCAAGAATGATCCTTGACAACCCTGTCAGACAGTAACATAGATACATGGATACATACATACATATATAAATGTTAGCATAAAACAATCATGATCCTGTCAGACAACGACATTCATACATACATACATGTATACATATATAAACATCAACATAATCATGATCATAACATAATTACCAGATAACATAAGGTCTAGGTGAAGAGAACTTCCCTATTTGTGCACAACATGCACATCATTGAGAACAATCGTTCCCAACATAGCCAAGGCATCCGACACCTCATAAATATTTACTTTACCTTCTTCCTTTTTTGATACATTTCTCATGTATGTACTACCACCATCCATTTACCACAATGGACTAACCAGTCCAACTGATTGTCATACTCTTACCTTCTGTTGCACTTACTCATGCACAAAGCTTCATATGAGTCTTACATTATCTGTTGGGTACCACACAACTCTCCCCAAGCTCCATTAATTTCCTATTTTCCCAACCAACTCCCAAGGCTCAAAACATAAAAGGAAATGCTAAGAAATAAACAAGAAGCAAAAGCATGAAAACCAATAACAACACGACACTGCAACAAAGTGGCATAGTTATGCACCAGACACACACAAAATCGAAAATCAAGCACAACAATCGCAAAATACCAAAATCACAAGACTAACAAAAGAAACCATGACTCAATCCCTTTGGTTCCCAGTGCTTCCAAAGTAAATCTCAACCATGCAATCCCCTGCACCATATTTCCATAAACACGTAACTGTTAGTGTATAAATAAAAATAACAATACACTAGATACCTTATCTTGTTGTGCCAAGCATGCTGCCTTGTATATGATCACATCCACGCCATCTCTCAAGGGACTCCAATTCCTTTGACAAATCCGCCTATAATTAGAGACTAGCTAATATACCCGTCAATTACATGTCCATGAATATAGCACATATCCACATAATGTCGGAAAAAATCAAGGTTAAGAAGACTTCCCATATGCAAAGCACTCATTCGTTTGGAATTAGGGTTTCCAAACATAGCCAAATGAATTCTTTCCCAATTCCTTTCTTTTTCTTTTTTACCTTTTTGCACTTGAGGCTTACAATGCGCTATCACATCACCCAACTGTTAGTTATGTAAACACACCAAGTGTTACCTTGTCACGCTATTACCTAGCATGTTTCTTGCAACTGATCACACATGTCAACCATATGTTCAATATTGAGACAATAATATCTATTAATTAGAAATAAACCTTTACCAAGACTAACAATTATGTCATAATCCATAGTCAACTCATAGTCATTAGACCTAATACTACAACTATCACCAACTTACACTCAAGTACATATCAACTGTCTCAACACATGTATAATTACAACCATCTTAGAACAAGATCAGTTGAACACATACTCATATTATGCAATTCATCAAACATTCAACCAACTTGCAACCATACCATGTTAAATAAATCAACTAGACAACATAATCAAATAGTCAAGTACCAAATATACGACATAAGCAAACTCATACCTTAATGTATCTCAGGGGAGGTGATCTTGTCTGCACAATCAATCCAGGTTAGCACGGTACAACTTCAAAACATATCAACTCAAACATAAATCATGATATCCATAATAGTAACTAACTAACGTGTTCACATCATAAGCTCACAATAATTTGGTGTTCATGCATAATAATGTTATGTAACCGTCTTACAAAATAGAAGAAAAGATAGATCAACGACTTCAAAATTAGCCTCTTCAAGGGGGCAACCTCCTTTACATTACACAAATGAACAATTATTTGATGATACAAATGACAAGACCTCCTTTTTATATATAGGAGTCTAAGGGGTCACAACATACTCAGAGCCAACTTATCAATAATAATGTAAGGGCACAACGATAACAATAGTGGGCTTCTATAGGGCAAAATAATAACAATATGGGGACAACATGGGCACAACAATAACAATAAGGGGCTATAATGACAATAATAATAAGGGAATACGCTATTATTATAGGGACCTAACATGCCCCTCTCCTTCAAAAATGTGTTGTTCTCAATGCTTGAGTAGTTCTGAATACTTCTGTAAAAAATTCTCATCTTCCCATGTGGAATCTTCAATGGGTGAGTTCTTCCACTTGATGAGATACTCTGAAATTGTTTGATTTCGTAGCTATTGAGTTCTTGTTTCGGTGACTGTTCCAAGTTCCAATATGATTTTTCCTTCCTCATCAAGTTCTAGCAATATTGTTTGAACTGAGAGCTTGTCACCTATAAGCTTCTTTAAGCATGAAACATTGAAAACTAGATGCACTAGTGAAGATGCAGGAAATTCAAATTTGTATGCCATAGTACCAATATTTTTCAACACCTTGTACAGACCATAATACTTTGGTGATAATTTATTATCCTTAGTTTTCTTGAGGGACATTTGTTTGTAAGGTTATTTTCGTAGAAATACCCAATCACCTACATCAAAATGTCTTTCTTTGCGATGTTGATCTACCTATTATTTCATTCTATTATGCGCCAAAGTCAAGTTATCCTTTAAGAGTTGGAGAATTTTTTGTTGATGCTCAATGTGATCTTCCACTACTTGAACCTTAGAATTTTCTCTTAAATATGATGTGATGGATGGTGGATGATATCCATAAAGTGCCATAAATGGGGTCATTCTTGTTGTAGTATGGAAGTGTTATACCACCATTCAGCCAAAGGAAACCATTTGACGCATTGTGTATTTTTTTTTTAACACAATCGACTATTTTTTATATTGAAAAAAAGAAAAGGAGTGAGCTCCTTGTACATTCGGAAGGAGGTTGGTTCAAGTGTAGTGCAAAAAATGGGAACGCAGTCCCAGCATCTGCACTTGCAGCCTTAGTTCTATAAAAATCCAAAACTAGTATGGCATATTGCCTTACAAACTATCCTAGGAAAAAACTGTATTTACACTTCATTATACGAAAGACAAGATCACCAGAACTGATTTACTGGTTCCTCTTGCTGAGGGCAACGTTTCTCATTATTCTTGGTGGATGTTTCCACTTGCCGACTTTGATTGAGGGTCTTGATGTACTCGACTATTTCTTCAAGATGCTTACATTTGTCTTTTAGATCTTCTATTTCAACTCTTTGTTTATCTATGTCCCTTTGCATGTACACATTGGTTGTCTTCATTTCTGCCTTGAGGTCCTTTAAAGCTTGGTTAAACCTTCCAATCATAAACCTATTGGCCCTGCAAGTTGGGCAACTATCGTTCTTTTCTGCTCTCTCTAACGGATTGCAAGCCATTGTATTGCTTTGAGTTGATGTAAAGGTTGTGTCTTTCTTGCTCCCTGTGATGGCCCTCTTACTTTGATGTGCTCTGTTTGTTCCTCTGTTCTTGTTGAACAACATTTTGGCTGATGGAGTCCACTTAATGAAATATCCCCAAAGCTCTGAAAGAACCAAAAACTGTTCCTGCTTTGTGTTCCAATAACAGGCCAAAAGATACTGACGATGAGAAAGGTAGAGGATGTATAGAGACTTTGACTCCTGGAAACCAGGAGATTGAGGACACTAAGGAGATCTAACTGCTCTCAATATGAGGGTAATTCTTATTAACCGAAGCCTATGAATTAAACAGAGAAGAGCAGCGTTGAAGTGGAGAAGGGAAAATATGAGATTTTGAGTGTTTGGATTATGAGCGAGAGATAAACCGAAGGTGTAGTAAGCTGGGGAAGAGCTCTGAAAAGCAACTAAAGGCAGCAAGGTTATACCACTTTGAGGTAAATTGAGCCTAAATATACGAATTGAGAAATCGAGAAGCAGAAGATTGCGAGTTTTTGGAACCTTCAAGATGGCAATGGGATCCTCAGGAGGACTGCAAGCGAGGGGATACACAAAGATAAGATCTTTTGATAGGTAGCCTAAGTGTGGATAAGCTGGACTTTCTAGATAACGAAAATGACTGTGCTCTTCGATCCATTTATTGACCTTAGAGAGGAAGATTAACTTGCTACTATAGGTGAAAATCATGATGTAGCTCACCTTTTCGCTTGTACAACTACCCATTGTAGAACACCTTGCACTTGTGTGAAATTTTCGATCCTGAAGCTTGTGACTGATATGACTGATATCATCTTTGCTCAGAGGTGAAGGATGCTTGTGATCCATGTCAAACATGCTATGAAGCTTTTTGGGGATTGAGTTGATTTTGTGTTATGATTCTTGCAGTTTACACTTGAGATCCACTGATAACAAATCTTTTTTGTATTTTGCAGGCAATCTGAATCTGGGAATGAAGATTTGATCATCTTTATTTTTTCTTTTGTTATGCTTCTTTCCGCTTTCTCCTTTCTCAGACCTCATCATAGTTGTGGAAATCATGGTATGTTTACTATATAGACTTCGTTGTTTTCCTTGAGAGTCCCAATTGATCTTGCAAGTGCTTTGTTGGCGTAGTTATCTGCTTCCTTGTTTTGATTTCTCAACACATGATTGAAAGTTGTTTTTCCCAAATTTTGTATATTTGATCTGATCCTCTGACAAATTTTATTAATAGCGATACTATAGAAGTCCTTTTCATTTACCATTGTTGCTATGATGATTGTCGAGTCTCCTATAATTATAGGATCCTTGATCACAATTTTTTTAACAGACTTGTGCTTAAGAGAAGGTTGTATGCTTCCGCCTTGTTGTTTGTCATTTTTCCAAGACTCCATTTATAAGTAATAATTGTTTTCCCATTTGGATCTGTAATTACTCTTCTTGTGCCTGCGCCTACTTTTCATGGGTTATTCTTTGATGCCCCATCGGAAAAAAGTGAATCTTTTTTGTTTTTTCCTTCATTCTTCCAATTCTTTGTCGTCCAGCCTTAACTTCAATTCTTGGCTGTGAGGACTTTTTTCTTTTTTGATGTTGCTTCTATCTTTTTTTCTAATATTGCTTTGTTGTACCAATCTTTCTCTTTTTGCTATAGGCTGTTCTGATCCACATTTGACATTCCATTGTAGCTTATTATTTCTAATACTAGACTCCAAATTTTTGAAATAATCTTTCCTATTCTTGGTTTTTGTTCTTTGAATATACATTTGTTTCTGGCTAGCCAAATTTGCCAGCACAGTGTTGAGGGGAGGCAATTCCAGATCCTGCTTATTGTGGCCTTGTTTCTCTTTGAATACAGGTAGCTCTTCTCCCAAGTTTTATAATGTGTTGACAACTGATTTGAAAAGTTTATATTTATTTCCAGTGGACTTGTTATCTGGGTCCAAAATTCTATGGCCATCCTACAATCCATGAAGAGGCGTTGAATTTTTTCTTCCTCCATTTGACACATGACACATCTAAAAGGCCCTTGTATTCCTTTTTTTTTTTAATTTTCATAGGTTAAAATTTTCCCTTTAAGAAGAGTCCAAATGAAAGCTTTAATTTTAGGGAGGCATTCTGTTTTCCAGGTTACCTTCCATAGACTCCAATGTTGTTGGTTTTGTTGTTCTTGTAGGACGTTGTACCTGGATTTCACCGTGTACTCCCCTCCATTTGGGTCCCACACAAAGTCATCCTAATCCTCTCTGTTAATGGGAGTTGCTCCTGATAAGTGAGATTTTAGTTTCTCCCATTGACCTTTTAATCTTTTTGGAATTGTTGGTAGTTTCCATTCAAGCCAATTATCATGGTCCCATTCAGAGATTGAATATAAAGTATTTATCCTTCTCTCTTCCATCCAACAATGGAGTCCTCTTAGATCCCGTTTAAGATTTAGAAGATATCTTCCCATTATTTGATCCTTCCAAATTGTAATTGTTTTTCCATTCCCTGGGTTTTTAGAAATTTGATCTCTAATAAGGGGAATTATCTTCTTTACAAGTTTCCATACTTGTGTGCCAGGCCTGACTGGAATGGATTCAATTATCAATTTTCTTCTATGATGATTTAGATATTTCATGGCTAGAAATTTTTCCCACTAGCATTCCTTTCCACTTATCATTCTCCAAATTATTTTTATACCTAAAGCAATGTTCATTTGACTTGGTAGGCGAATTGTTGGACCTCCTTTTTCATAAGGAAGGGTGATTTTCTCCCATCGTACTAGGTTGAATTTTTTATTCTCTTGTTTTCCTCCCTACCATAGGAAACTTCTTATTATTATTTCCATTTGCTTGTGCACACTTGCTGGGGCCAAAATGATCGCATATTGATAAATGGGAAGGGTTGAACGAAGTGCCTTAATCATGATCACTCTACTTGCCAAATTAAGCCACATCACTTCCCAATTATGAATTTTATCCTTCATCTTTTCCACTTGTTTGCTCCATAATTCCGCTTTTACATTTTCCTTAGCTAAGGGCAACCCAAGCTATGTAAAGTGAGTCCATCTTGCTTGTATTGGAATTTCTAGAATTTTTGATATGTGATGCATAGCTCTTGGAGAAGTGTTCCAGCTGTATATTCTGCATTTAGTATTATTTAACATTCCTCCAGAAGCTTGAAGAAAATCATCCAACACTTTTTAAAATCTTCTTGCTATTATGCTTGATGCCCCTCCCATAAGAAGGGTGTCATCTACAAATAGTGAGTGATTTATATTTTTAACCCCTCTTGCTATATGTATACCTGCTATTTTTTTCCCTTCTCTGATTTTCAAGTGCTGCACTTAAAGTTTCTGCCATGATGACATAGAGGAATGGGGATAGAGGACAGCCTTATCTTAGCCCTCTTGTGCTCTGAAAATATTTACTGACACTTCCATTTATTATAGGGGTTATCCATGGGGTTGATATACAAGCCTGGATAATCTCTATTATATCTGTTGAGAAGCCGAATTTCTTGAGTACTGCTTCTAGATAGTTATGATTAACTCTATCAAAGGCATTTGCCATATCTAACTTTACTATCATTCCTTTCTCTTTCCTTTGAATGCTGTTGTGAATAGCTTCCTGAACTATGGTCACATTGTCTGTGATTTTCTGTTTGGGAACAAAGTCGCCCCGGTTTTCCGATATGATTTCCGGAAGAATTTTCTTGATTCTATTTGTAAGGATTTTGGTGATTATTTTGTAAGAAGAGTTGCAAAGAGAAATTGGTCTGTATCTATTGAAAGTTATTGGATTGGACTCTTTGGATATGAGTGCCAAGAAGGATGATTTTGTATTTCCTCCAATTTTTTTTTTGAAAAGCATTTTTTATCATTCTCATAAAATATTTTCTAATAATATCCCAATGTTGTCTATAAAAAGCCATCGTAAACCCATTTGGACCAGTAGCCTTGTCATGGTGCAAACTCCAAACTGCTTCCCTAACTTCATCCTCAGTAATCTCTGTACTTATTTCTGCATTTTGCTGGTCACTTATTTTTTTAGTTATGTGCTACAAAAAGTCTTCATTAACTGCTTGTTGATAATTTGTTGTAAGTAGATCTTTGAAGTAATTGTGAGCTGCAATTTTTAATTCTTCAACTCCCTTTATCTCCTGCCCATCTACTTGAATCTATTCAATCTGATTTCTTGCCCTTCTTATTTTCATTAGAATTATGAAAAAAAGTTGTGCTTTTATCTCTAGATTTTAGCTAGAGACATCTAGACTTCATTCGGATTTCTTCTTCTTCTTTTATATTTTGCTTGTAAATTTCCAAGAAGATTTCCTTTTCTTGTAGATAATCTTGTTTGATTTCTTCTTTGTTTTCTTTTTCTTTACGAATGTTGTCCATTTTTTTTTGTAAATCTATTTTCCTAGCTTTATCTTGAATGTCATTTTCTCTTACCCAAATTTTTAAATGCAGCCTTAAATTTTTTAGCTTTGTTTCCAAAACATGATGAGGAGACCCAGTGATGCTTTTTGTTCAGCTCTCTTTTATTTGGTTTCCAAATTAATCTTTGCTATCCCAACTCGCATTGTATCTGAAAGGGAGTGGACCTTGCTTTTCCAACTTACCCATGCTCAAAACCACCTGCTTGTGATCTGAAGTTGTTGTGTGGACAATCTTTCTTTTCACAAAAGTGAAATCAGCTGTTATGTTTTCTTGTACTAAGATTCGGTCCAACCTTTCCTTGATATTATTCTTGCCTATTCTTTTATTACTCCTTGTGTACTTCCCATTGCTTGGAGGAATGTCGATTAGTTTATGTTGTTCCATTATTTCTTCAAGGGCTTCTCTTGACGGGTCTGTATGATAGTTCCCTCCAAATTTTTCTTCAATGTTCCTTATCAGGTTTAAATCTCCTCCAAGGATTAATTTCTTGTTTTGTCTCTCTGCTAGTTCTTTTATCGAATTCCAGCAGTGTTCCTTTTCACTGTAGTGATTTGGAGAATAGACATTCATGAAGCAATATTGTTCTTTTCTGCTAAGATCTCTCAAATATGTTCTAATCCAATGTTTGTGATTTTTTGGTTTATAAGTTCCCATTTTCTTTTTTCCCATATGGTGCAAATTCCTCCTGATACTCCTATTGCCTCTAACACTGTTCCATCATAATTTCTTAATTTTTGAATCAGTTTTTCATTTCTTGATTGTTTGTTTTGGTCTCTTGGATCATATATATGTCTGTCTTTTCTTTGATTAAAATATCTTTAGCTACATTGGCTTTGAAAGTGGTACCATGTCCGTGACAATTCCAAAAGACCACGATCATTATTTACTGTTGTGCTGGTGGGAACCTCCCTTTCCTCTTTGCTGACTTTTTTCATTGTTTCCTGTATTTTTACCAAGGAAGGATTACATTGGTTGTTGATTTCCTAATGCCATTTCTTTAGCCGCTACCTCGTCTCTGATTTCCTTGTTGGATTTTCTTCCCACTATTTTTTGCTGATCCAAAGTTTGGGGGTTTTCTTTAGCTTGATTTATAGTTAATAAGCAGTCCACTGAGGGAGGAGGTAGAGGAGAAATAGGAATAGAGGAAGAGGGTATGTGGGCAAGGGAGTTGGGGTTAGATATTGGGGATCTGGGAGAGGGTGGATCATTAGGATCTTCCAAGGACCCAAAGGGATTTGTAGATGTGTGGAGTGGAGAGATAACCTTTAATGAGGGCTGAGTAGTGGTCTCATTTGGTTCTTGAAGCTGGGGGGCAGTTGATGTTAACTGCTTATTGATGGGTTTTTTCCTTTTAATTTGTTCGCATGTGTTCTCTTGTTCATCTACATTTTCAATCTATTTTTTTTTTTAAGACATCTATTAGCAAAATGACCATACTCATGACATACCTTGCATTTGAATGGTATTTGCTCGTAGTCAAACTGTTGTATGTGCGTCCACTGATCTACCTTGATCTTTATTTCCTTTGGGAAGCCTTTTCCAAGGTCTACTTGCACGCGTATCCTTGTGTAGGCATGCATGTTGTCCTTTGGTCCGCATCTGTCCATATACTTGTCCACTGCATTTCCTATAACTTTGACTGAATCATCTCCCCAACAATGTAGCAGAAGGTGTGGTAGTCTGACCCAGACTGAGACTACGCTTGGCACGTCCATTTATGGATCAAAGTCTGGAGTCCACAGATTTAAATATAATCCTTTGGAATCCATAAAGTATGGTTCGTTTATGAAGATCAAATCCTGTCTTCCTTTGATTCGAAGAGGAATGTATAATATCCCCTACCACAAAATCGTATTTCTATTTTCCCCTGAATGGTTGCATTCCAATTTCTTTTGACCCATTTTTGCACTAATTTGGGTGACGACCATAACCCTGTGAACTGCCCAACTAGTCCACGTTCTGCCAATGAAAGAGCTACTCTTCGACGGAGAGCGGGTGGGAGAGAGATCTCCGATATGTCCTCAAGCTTCTTTACAAATTTGTTGATTGTTGGTCTGTTCCTTGGAGTTCCATTCGTAGCAATCAGGGACGCGAATGCTTATTCATTTTCTTCAATTCCTTGGTGCCTGGAAGAGAGGGGATCGCCCTCCTTAGGGGGGTGCATGATCAGAGAAGAATAAGCAACAGGAGGCTGCCGAGAGAGGCCTGCAAAAGCAAGGAGGCGGCTAGGTCTGTGGAGCTCAGGCAGATTCACACGCGATACTTCCATTGTGTATTTTTATTAGATACAAAGAAACGAAAATATAATTCCAAACATTTGTTCACTATCTTAGTTTGCCCATTAGATTGAGGATGATAAGATGAATATAAGCTAACTGAGTACCGAGACAAGAAAATAATTTTGTCCAAAAATTTCTAGTGAAAATAGGATCTCTGTCGCTTACAATAATCTTTGGGTTCCATGTAGCTGTTGAATTGTTTCCATAAATGCAATAGCAACTATACTGCCTTTAAATGGATGAGATAATGCACAAAAGTGTGCACACTTGGTAAGTCTATCAACTACCACCATGACACTTTTTCCTTCGGACTTCGGTAAACCTATGATAAGATCCATTGAAACCTCCTCCCAAAATTGACTTGGAATGGATAAAGGTTGTAATAGACTTGGGGTCTTAATTGTCTCAACTTTATTTTGTTGGCAAACCAAACGTTCTGCCACAAACTTTTGAATATCATATTTACGACCATCCCAAAAGAATCCTTCTTAACCCTGTGGTAAGTCTTTAAAAATCCTAAATGCCCTCCTAAGGGACAGGTGTGCAATTCCAGAAGAATCTTTTGTTTGAGTTGGGAATTCTTAGAGAGGTATAAGTGATCTTTGTACCATAATGAATCATTTTTCCAGCTAAATGTATCAGATGTACTGGGATCTTGCTACAACTTTTGAATGAGTTCCCACACTTCTTTTTCATTCTTCCATTCATCCCCTGCTTTGTTTATCCAATATGGTTGGACAATAGAAATGGCACAAAGAAATGCTTCCACATCCTCATCCTTTCTTGAGAGTGCACCTGCAACAACATTGTGTTGAAAATAATACTGAGAGGGGGGGGTGAATCAATATTATCAAATTCCTTTACAATTTATACAAATATTTGCTTATACCTTCCAGACTTATAATTTAATTTATTCTTCAGATGTTGATGATTAATATGTGTGTCATATAACAATAAAAGGAACAAGAAATATAGAGTAGACAGTTACACCAAAGAACACAAGATATAAGGTGGAAACCCAATGTGGGTGAAAAACACCTGCTGCAATATGTCTCTATCTTCTTTCAATTAGAAATTTCTTTTATAATGATTCTGTACTGGTGCAGTCTTATACCAGCACACAGGCTTCAACCTACAAAAGGCTACAAGCTTCTCTCGTTCTCCAGACTCTCCTGGAAGGGAGCTACAACCCCCTTAGCTCTTGTACTAGCTGAGGTACTAGTACGTAGGTGTTGACCTACTAAAGGCTTCAGGGACCACGTTTCATAAATTTTCAGACTGGATCCATGAATAACATCAATAAAGAATATCTTCAATAATCAATCACCTTTGTACAACCCAATATAGAACAAACCAAACACTTCTCAGAATGTTGTAACCAGAAAGTAGTAACAGTAACTAGACACCAATTCAGAACCCTGAACATTGCAGTAATAGACAAAAGTAGCTAAAACATATTTTAAGAAAAGTCTGCAACTTCATCAATAGAAACCTGTGGATATCCACACTTCCTCCGTGTCGAACCTGCGCACCTTCGCACCTGCGCTGTGTTTGATCTGCGCACCTCCGCACCTGCGTTGTGTCTGATATGTGCACTTCCGCACCTGCTCTGTGTCTGGCCTACGCACCTCCACACCTGCTTCGTGTTTGATCTACGCACTTCCACACCTGGTCCGTGTCTGGCCTGCGCACCTCCGCACCTGCTCAGTGTCTGATCTGCCCACCTCCGCACCTGCGCCGTGTCTGGACTGCGGACCTGCATGTATAGATAATTTCTTAGACTTCAGTTATACCCCAGACTATCAGATTTACAGATTTGATCATGCACCAAAGAGATCTCGACCCCTCAGTAGATTCATATTGTAATGCTCAGGTTTCTCCTTGATTCAGGTCCAGCTATAATTCACCAACCGATCACTAGAGTTTCAGATCTTATTCTTCTAAAGATATTCAACATGTCAGTCGTCAGCCAAATGATCTCCTTTCCTTTTTATAAACTGGGCCTTACTCAAACCATGGACCAAAACCATAGAGATCCAATACTAGGGACCCAAAACCTGGGTTCAATACTTTAGAAGCAAAACCACAGACTAAAACCATAGGATCGAAAAATGTCGGACTAAATACCATGGATCAACCAAGATTTCCCACGTGCGCGCATCTGCATGAAATTCCGTGTACTTTTAGGTTCGCACCTTTTGTTCGGAACACCTGCGAACATGTTGCATCCTTGGAATGACGCACTTGCGGAACGAGCCGAGGACCGCAGTTTTTGTGAACAGGAACCTGCGGGTCTCTCATTTTCTACTATTTTGAGAGCCAAAACTTGTGATCTGCTACTTGAGAGAGTTGACATCAAGGACAACACTTATGTCATCGAGCCAACTTGGGCCAAAACTAAGTCATAATGCCAACAATCTCCCCCTTTGGACTCAATGGCAACCCAAAGTCACTCAAGGTCTTTCCTCCCCCTTTGACATCAAGGGCAAAGGGTTATGCTCCCCCTGAGTACATGCTGAAATCTTTGTTCTACTATGTTGTCCAAGCTCCCCCTGACATATAGACAAGATCTTTGCAAGAAGATGTTCTGCAAAAGAAATCATAACTATCCTTCCTATCACCAAAGACTTCATACATACAACTCCCAACCAAGAGGGGATACATGATATAATAAACACATTACATTAACCATCCTATGCATAGTGGGGCACCAAAACAGGTCGTTACATGACCTTGACAAAAGAAATATAAGACAAAATATCAGCAACAATTGTTAATCATAGGTCAATATCAAAACAACTGAAGAATTGAACTAAGATCTTCTATGATAATGCCAACAATGTATTATTAGAAGAATATATGCTCCCCATGAACCTATGCCAGATGGTCTCTAACAGACCCATATCAGACTCTTCTCATCCTTTCTTTTCTTCCAATTGACTGAACCCACATGAACCAGCGTATGTACGCATATACCCCATCTGAAAGAGACAAGATTCAACAGCAAGATGATGCATCAACTACCCCCAACTTCTATCCAAGATATTAAAATGTCTCCCTAGGCAGTGGTTTGGTGAGTATATCAGCAACCTGTTCCTTCGAGGAAACATACTCCAATTTAACATTTTGTTGAAGCACTTGTTCTCGGAGAAAATCATACTTGATCGATATGTGTTTAGTCTTTGAATGCATGACAAGATTCTTTGAAATACTGATTGCACTTCTATTATCACAAAAAATGGAGATAGCTGGAGTACAAGTGATTTGAAGATCTTGCAATGTTTGCATCATCCAAAGGAGTTGTGTGCAGAAAGATGCCGCAGCTACATATTCTGCTTCAACTATAGATAATGCAATAGAGCTTTGTTTCTTACTGACCCAAGATACTAATCTAGGACCCATGAAGAATGCACCCCCACTAGTGCTTTTCCTGTCATCCACACTTCCTGCCCAATCCGCATCTGTGTATGCATGAAGTGTGAGATCTGTACCTCTAGGATACCATAAGCCATAGTTTTGAGTTCCTTGAAGATACTTGAAAAATCTCTTAATTTCCTGAAGATGAGTTTCCTTTGGATTTGCCTAAAACCTTCCAACTATTCCCACTGCATGCATAATGTGTGGTCGGGTACCTGTTAGATAGAGTAGACTACCAATCATGGATCTATAGGTTGGTTGATGTAATGCTGCTGATTCATCATTTGCGCTGAGGCTGCATCCTGTCACCATAGGGGTACATACTGGTTTCAAATCCTCCATCTCGTATTTCTTCAAGATTTGCTTGAGATATTTGGTTTGAGATAGAAAAATGCCTTCTTTGTTTTGTTGGACTTGTAAACCAAGAAAATATGTGAGCTCACCAAGCATGGACATTTCAAATTCTTTCTACATTACCAAGGCAAAATTTTGACTCATGCCTTCTTCATTGCTACCAAAGATGATATCATCAACATACACAACAAGTATCAACAATTTATCATTGTCAATTTTTATATATAGATTGCTATCAGTTGATCCTTTTATAAAACCTTGTTGATGGAGGTACTTATCCAACCAATAATACCACGCCCTTGGAGCCTGTTTAAGACCATAGAGAGCCTTTTTGAGTCTGCATACAAGTTTTGGATCATTTCCAAGAATAAACCCATCTAGTTGTTCAATATATACTTCTTCATTTAAGTCTCCATTCAGAAAGGCAGATTTCACGTCCATCTGAAATACTTTGAACTTTTGAAAGCTAGAGAGAGTAAGGAACATCCTTATAGCTTCAAGCCTGGCAACTAGAGCAAAAGTTTCTTCAAAGTCTATGCCTTCTTGTTGTGCATATCCTTTACACACAAGTCTTGCCTTGTTTCTAACCACATCCCCATTTTTATTCAGCTTATTTTTGAAAATCCATTTTGTCCCTATGACATTCTTATCATTTGGTCTAGGAACCAACTCCCAAGTGTTATTCTTTTCAATCTGCTCAAGTTCTTCCTCCATGGCCTTGACCCAGCATTCATCTTTGCAAGCCTCTCTTAAATTTTGCGGTTCAGTGGAAGAGAGCAATGCTAGATAGCTTGAAGCTTCTGAAATGGTTCTTCTTATTTGTACACTTGCCTCTTTCTACCCCAAAATTAGAGATTCTGGATGACTCTTCTAAACGTATCTGGATGGAGTCTTTTCTTCTATCCTTATCTGTTCTCCTGGTGCCTCATGAGTTTCTTCTTCATCATGAGTCTGATTTGATGTTGACGGATAGTCTTCGCCATCTTCGAAATCTTCAGATTTTACCTGCCTAGGAGTGTTTCCTTCTTCATCAACCACTACATCAACGATTTCAACAATTTTACCAAGTCTTTTATTGTAACATTTGTAGGCTTTGCTGTGGGGAGAATAGCCAAGTAAAATGCCTTCATCTTCTCTAGGTTCAAACTTGCCAAGATTTTCATCAGTCCTTTTAATGTAGCATTTGCTTCCAAAAATTTTGAAGTATTTTATCGTGGGAGTCTTACCATACCAAAGTTCATGAGGAGTCTGAGTGATATTTATCAGGACGTTTGTCTTGTTGAAAATAGTAACAGCGGCAAATGTGACTTCACCCCATAAGGTTGCAGGAGTTCCAGATTCATCAAGCATAGCATGAGCCATTTGTTGAACCATTCTATTCATCCTTTCCACTACTCCATTTTGTTGAGGAGTCCTTGCAGCAGAGAATTTCCTTCTTATTCCATGTTCTTCACAAAAATCGAAAAATTCATTTGAGGTAAATTCCCCTCCACGATCGGATCTGAGGCATTTGATTTTGCGATCTGATTCGTTTTCAACCAAAGCTTTGAATGACTTGAAATTTTCGAAAGCTTCATCTTTATACTTCATGAGTCCTATCCAACACATCCTTGAAAAGTCATCAATGAACAATATGAAGTACTCTTGTTGGACCACATATATCGGTGTGGACAAGTTCAAGTGGCCTGCTAGTTGATCCTTCCTTCTCAGGGAAATTAGTTCTGGTTTGCTTACCAAACTGACATGATTTGCATATTGTATTGTCTGGAATTCTGATGTCAGGAAGATCACGAACTGCCTGATATTTGCATGCTTTCCTTATCTGAGAGAAGCTTAGATGCCCCAATCTTTAATGCCATAGCCAGTGTTCATCATTCTTTCTTAGATAAAATTGTTGTTTCCTTCTTTGAATATGTATAAATTATTTGGAGTTCTTATACCTTTGATCACTGTTTTTCTTGTATCAACTTCACGAACAAAACATCCATTTGATCGAAATATTACCTCGGTTCCTTGATCACACATTTGACTGACACTCAATAGATTATGCTTTAAGCCATCAACATACATAACATTTCTAGCTTTGACCTTCTCTTTCAAATGAACAACACCTTTACCTTTTATGAATGCTGGGGTGTCATTTCCAAATGAGACCTTCTTTTCCTTTTCTAAGGCACTATATGACTAAAGTTTAAGGCACTATATGACTGAAGTTTTTCTTTATCACCTGTTATATGTTTCGAGCATCCACTATCAATGTACCATTGATTATCCTGTCCTTCTGCATATAACGCTATCCCACATCTTTCTGGTTGTGGTTCTTTCTTTCTCCATGTTTTGGAAGTTAATGAAGCTTGCTCCTTCTGAGTTGGTTGTCGAAACCTACTCCTGCGTTTAGAATCTTCATGACTGAATTTGTTACAAATAGAACATTCTATTTCATTTTCAAGAGCAGAAAAGTTATTGTAGGTTCTTTTCATGATCCCAGTCATACTCCTTTGTTTTTGAGCTTCCCTAGTCATGATGGTCTTGTAGGCAACACATTGAGTAGCTTTATGACCAAAGTTATGACAAGAGAAACATTGGCCATTGAAGAAATTCCTGCGATTATCAAATCTGCCAACCATATGATTGTAATTTTCATCCATTCTTGAGCCAAATTGAAAATGATTTACCTGTGGTCGGTTGAAGCTTTTTGTTTATCCTTGAAGTAGATTGCTCCCGATCTTTGATCATTCTTGGAGCAATTTGTTCCTATTTTACCTCGTGATCTGCATTATGCTTTTGTTGTCAATTGTCAACTTGTTCACTTATCCTTGCTGCATCAAGATAACTTTTGGAGGTGGATGGCTTCTACACTTGCTTCTGAGCTTCAGATGCTTCTTCAGAATATCCGAGACCTGTCTTGATTAGAGCAGAACGCTGCACTTTGATAATCTCATCTAAATTTTCAGATCCTTTAGCAAATCTGAGATTAAGGGCTTTTGTTTTCTCAATCTCTTTTCTAAGTCCCACAATTTCACATTCTAACTCTTCATTGTGTTTATCTTTTTCAGCAAGTTCGAATGTTAGAGTATCTATAATCATATTCTTTTCCTCTAAACAAACTTTAAGTTTAGAAATTTCTTCATAAAGACCTTCTTCATTTATAGCATCCAAGAAATCATCATCTTAAAAAGCCATCAAAAGTCCATTATCATTATCGTGTTCATCTTCATCACTATTTGACAATCCATCACTGTCTTCATGCATGTACTAGCTCTTCTTATTTACATTCTATTTTCTGTTCCATCTAACAGGTTCTTTACCTTTGTCTAGTTTATCTTTATGAGGACATTTTGCAGCATAATGACCAACTCTTCCACAAGCAAAGCATTTGAAAGGTAGCTTAGCTCTGAATCTTCCAGTTCCCCGTTGAAGGTTCTTGACAAAATTTGACTCTTCCTCTTCTTCTGATATATGTCCTGACTCATAGTAATCTCCTTTTCCTAAAGCTTTGAATGCAACTTCTCTTCTATCTGATTTTCCTCCTTTTCTCATTTCGTAGGCAGTTAGAATTCTGTGCCGCTGTGACATGCTAAGGCTCTATAGATTCTGCTTTTATTCTATGGCAGAAACTTTTGAATCAAACTTAGGAGACAAAGATCTTAGAACCTTTTCAATCAACACAACTTCTTTTATTTCTTCACCCAAGTTTTTCATACAATTTACGATCTCATCTATACGTAGGAAATAGCTAGCCACACTTTCATCATTATGCAATCTGAGACTTTCATATTGAATTCTAAGAGTTTGTAATTTTGCTCGTTTTACCTATTCATCTCCTTCATAGCTTAGAATGATCTTGTCCCATATTTCTTTTGCGCTTTTGAGCTACATAACTTTGACGAATTCTGATTGAGATAAACTTTCTAATAGAGTATTGTCAGCTTTTGCATTTGTTTCATACTACTTCTTACCAACTGCATCTATAGGAGTTGCTGATGGAAATGTGTATCATGTTTCCACAATATCCCAAACTTCTGTACCAAGAGATTGAAGATAGGCAGTGATTCTTACCTTCCAATAAACAAAGTAGCTCCCATCAAAAATCGGTGGCCTGATAGATGCTTCCTTTTCGTAGTTGCTCATGATGATAGGTCTTCCTTCAAGCGATCAAGCTTTTCCTGGAGGACCTGCTCTGATACCAATTGTTGAAAACTATACTAAGAGGGGGGGTGAATCAGTATTATCAAATTCCTTTTCAATCTATACAAACATTTGCTTATACCTTCCAGACTTATAATTTAATTTATTCTTCAGATGTTGATCATTAATCTGTGTGTCATATAACAGTAAAAGGAACAAGAAATATAGAGCAGACAGTGACACCAAAGAACACAAGATATAAGGTGGAAACCCAATGTGGGTGAAAACCACCTACTGCAATATGTCTCTATCTTCTTTCAATTAGAAACTTCTTTTACAATGATTCTGTACTGGTGTAGTCTTATACCAGCATGTAGGCTTCAACTTGCAGAAGGCTACAACCTTCTCTCGTTCTCCAGACTCTCCTGGAAGGGAGCTACAACCCCCTTAGCTCTTGTACTAGCTGAAGTACTAGTATGTAGGTGCTGACCTACTGAAGGCTTCAGGGACCATGTTTCATAAATTTTTAGACTGGATCCATGAATAACATCAATGAAGAATATCTGCAATAATCAATCACCTTTGTACAACCCAATATAGAACCAACCAAACACTTCTCAAAATGCTGTAACCAGAAAGTAGTAACAGTAACCAGACACCAATTCAGAACCCTGAACACTGCAATAATAGACAAAAGCAACTAAAACATATTTTAAGAAAAGTCCGCAACTTCACCAATAGAAACCTGCGGATATCCGCACTTCCTCTGTGTCGAACCTGCACACCTCCGCACCTGTGTTGTGTTTGATCTACGCACCTCCGCACCTGCGCTGTGTCTGATCTGTACACTTCCGCACCTACTCTGTGTCTGGTATGTGCACCTCCGCACTTGCTCGGTGTCTGATCTGCGCACTTTCGCACCTACTCCGTGTCTGGCCTACGCACCTCCGCACCTGCTCAGTGTCTGATCTGCCCACCTCCGCACCTGCGTCGTGTCTGGACTGCAGACCTACATGTACAGATAATTTCTCAGACTTCAGTTATACCCCAGACTATCAGATTTACAGATTGATCATGCGCCAAGGAGATCTTGACCCCTCAGTAGATCCGTCTTGTAATGCTCAGGTTTCTCCTTGATTCAGGTCCAGCTATAATTCACCAACCGATCACTAGAGTTTTAGATCTTATTCTTCTAAAGATATTCAACATGTCTGTCCTCAGCCAAATGATCCCCTTTCCTTTTTATAGACTAGGCCTTACTCAAACCATGGACCAAAACCATAGAGATCCAATACTAGGGACCCAAAACCTGGGTTCAATACTTTAGAAGCAAAACTATGGACCAAAACCATAGGATAAAAAAATGTCGGACTAAATACCATGGATCAACCAAGATTTCCCACGTGTGCGCATCTGCACGAAAGTCCGTGTATTTTTAGGTTTTCACCTTTTGTTCGGAACACCTACGAACATGTCCGCATCCTTGGAACGGCGCACCTGCGGAACCAGCTGAGGACCGCAGTTTTTGTGAACAAGAACCTGCGGGTCTCTCATTTTCTACTATTTTGAGAGCCAGAACTTGTGATCTGCTACTTGAGAGAGTTGCCATCAAGGATAACACTTATGTCATTGAGCCAACCTAAGCCAAAACTGAGTCATAATGCCAACACATTATGCTTCCCTTTTTTGTAGATGATTTCAAAGTCATAATCCAACATCTTTGTGACCCATTTTTGCTGCTCTTTTTAAGATATTCTTTGTTCTAAAAATTATTTAAGACTATCATGATCTGTTTTTACGTTGAAGTGTCTTCCCATTAGGTAAGGTCAACATTTCTTAAGTGCATGTAGTATTGCCAACCTTTCCTTCTCATAAATATCTTTATGTAAATACTTTCCTTTGATTAGCCGACTTTCAAAAGCAATGGGTCTTTATTCTTGCATTAAAACAACACCAATTCCATTTCCTAAGGCATCACATTCCACAACAAAGGTTTTTGTGAAGTCTAGCGTAGCTAAGACCGGTGCTTGGCACATTTCCTCTTTAAGATGTTCAAAGGCTTTTGTTGTTTCTGGAGTCCAAGAAAATGCGTATTTCTTCAGTAATGTTGTTAGAGGTGTTGTTACTCTCCCATAATTCTTAACAAACTTGTGATAATACCCTGTCAACCCGAGAAATCCTTGTAGATAGCTTTATGGATGTGGGGATTTTCCCTTCCTTAATGGATTTAATTTTTCTAGGGTCTACCTTAACACCTTCATGAGATAAAATATGACCCAAATATTCCACCTCTTGTACTCCAAAGAAACATTTGGAGGTTTTTGCATATAATTGTTTATCCTCCAATAGTTTGAGCACTCTATTAACATGTTGAACATGATCCTTCCATGATTGGAATCCGGAACAGGGGCAAAAATTAGCTCAAAAATCAAAGTGCTCAGAATTGCTCAAAACTTAAATAATTGTGTTTGTCTCAGCGATACGATCTGAACGCAACTCGTTTCACTCAAAATGGATTTCGTATGAGAAAGATAGAGACTTTTGTCTGTTTTGAAAAATAGGCAAATTTTGGGTATAGGCTGACTGGGATGCTGACTAGGCATCCATACAGTGCAGTCAACAAAAAGAATATTCCTTGGAATATTCCCACATCTGGCTCAATCAGTATTTGACAAATGTCGACATATTATTGGTCTAGAGCATTTTGGGTGGACCAATGAGAGGCTGACACTTGGCAAACCCGAAGGCTGCCACGTGCCCTCTCAAAGGTCATGTAAAATGTTTTGGTAGGTCGGGGAATCGAACTCGCAACCTCACCCACACAAGCCCTACGCTCGACCTATATGCCACACACATGTTTCTTAATAAACATAAGGCGCACTTTTTATTTAAAGTGATTAAATGTGGCGAATTGGGAGGTAAGGCTAACCTTAATTGCCGCATGTGAACGCTAACCCCTTAACCTCTAACATTTAGTTTAACCATGCAAATTAAGTGGGATTAATGTTAATTAATCCATATTTATCCATTAATTAATGGCATTTTAGCTTGGCAGAAGTTTAGCAGGTCCGATAAATTCAACATTTGCTCTAACTTTCATGGGGTTAACTAGAGTTTCTCCAGATTTGGTGGAGTTTTCCTAGGGAAAACTGAAGAGACCATAACTTCTTCATTATTCGACCAATTTTGGCTCAGAAATAGTTATTCCTAGATTATTTGGATGCTATGAACACAATGGATTTGGGTCTTGGTTATGGACAACATGATGGAGAATGATCCAAAGCCAAGGAGGCACATGAAGGTGTTCCAAGAAGGACTTTCATTACATGTTCATTACCTCAAGCTTGTGAAGTTTTTGTTCATGAGGAATGCAAAAGTTTTATACCCACTTTGCAAGAAGATGCTCATAAGCGTGCAACTAGAGGAAATGGAAAACAAGAGGACGTTGAAATCTCTAAGCTCATTGAAACCATTGTCGGTATTCCGAAGAGAGCCACTACCTCATCAAATTCACCTCTTCAAGAAGGTGACAAATGTGAATTGCAAGGTATAAATCTACCTTTAATCAAGTTTCTTTTGATTATGATAAACATGGTAAATCTTCACATAAGATTTGGAGAAAATTTACATGTTCTTTTTGTGGTTTGAATAACCATACTATTTCGAGGTGTTGGAAGAGGATAGCTACACACAATAAACTTTCAAAACAAAAGAGATAGAAAGCCAAAGGTCCATTGGATAATGGAAACCATGTTGAAAAGAAGATGCAATTATTTTGCACTCATTGCCATAAGCAGAGTCATCTTGTAGAGAAGTGTTGGACTTTGCATCCAAAAAGTCATCCACGACATTTAAAGAAGGTGGAGAGAAATTTTGGCAAGAATGGAAAAGAGGAATCCATAATCGATGTGGGTCAAGATGATACATATGATGAAGGACACCTTAAAAAAACGCCATTGAAATGGTTTGGAAAGAGATGGTTAGATTTCTTAACCAATTAAGGCCTTGCATTTCTTTTGATAATTGATGCAAATCTTGCCTTAGTGATGCATTTCCTTGTTATTTGGATGCATTTCTTTTCTCCTGAAAGTATGTTGCATATTGCATGAAGAAAGGTGTTGGAAAAGTAGAGTTACGCTGACTAAATTATATGCAACAAAGATGGAAATTTGCAACTACAAATTTGCATGCATGTTGAATTCTTGAACTTGCATGTTTATGCCAAGAAGGTGTTCAAAAGTGGAGTATGTTGACTCACTTTATTGCAGCAAATTTGGTCATTTCAGCTCTTTAAATACTCATACATACCAATGGGATTCTTGTACTTGTGACTGTACTTGTGAGAGAGTTGAGAATTGTTATACATGCATGAGAGTTTGTGTGTGTGAATAGTGGAATTTTTAATAGTTTCATTGTGCTTGAACATGCATGAGTGATTGACTTGTGTTGGTTGATTGCTTTGTTAATATGTATGTTGTCAACTTGAGAATGTTGATCATTTTCACATGCATGAGTGTTGGATTGTATGGTCGATTGATTGTTACATGTATGTTATATCGACTTGGAAGGGTTGATTTTGTCTCCAAAGATGAAAGGGAGATGTGATGAATTGTTTCATGAGAATGTGGAATTCTTGTTGTAATCGTCAAGTTGTTGTACACGCTTTTTCTTGACTTGAAAGTTAGCTATTTGAAGAAGCATGTTTTGTCGACTTGTGTTTAGTCGATGGTTTATACACAAGATGTAAGAGTACATGGCAATGTTCACATGATGTGATATTTGTTTGCTTTGAAGAAGCAAAAGGAAGAGGTCGTCACGTTATATTCTTGCATGAGTGTTTTTAAAAATTAATGGTGTTTCTTGTGACAACGTGTCGCTAGATTTTGGAAGCTCCACACTTGAGAAAGAGGCTTATGATTAGCCTTCATTCTCAAATCATGACATGAGCAACATGTTAATACTGGAGGATGATAGAATCAAGAAGCAAAAGTGGACAAAAATGCAAAAAAAAAAATGTAGCCATTGTAGACCATTTGATGTGTTGACGCCAAGAAGCGAAAGAGATGGAAAATGCATTCTTCTAGATGTGGAATTTGGAACCGTGGAGGTAAAAGAATGGTCATTTATTTTCTTGTTATTACTAATATTGGAACTCATTGTTGTAGTTCACTCAGATGGCTTTAACTTGGAAAAATGGTTTCCAAGGAGAAGCTTGCATCGAATGCATGTGCTGCAAAGGAGGAACATGATTCTCAGTGGGAAGGCCATTAGTCAGATTTCCAAGCACCGAGGGGTCGCTTGGTATAGCAAGGTGTTTAATTAGCAAGCAACTAACAAGTGTTGGATTGGGTCAACAGCAAAAGGGGAACATTGGTTGAAGTGCCAAGCCATTTGCAAGGTAAGGCATGTCAGTGAACCCAAGTGGTTGTCATAGAGATGTTTCCAAGTAGAATCAATTGATATAACTTGGGAAGGAGAAGAGTATTCAGCTCTCATCAGATAACTAGCTTTTGTGGGTCCAAAGCTTGTCAGTGGGAAGGAGTGAACGGAATTTGGATTAAGGGCAAAAATTTGCTCAAAAATCAAAGTTCTTGGAATCGCTCAAAACCTGAATGACCGCGTTCGTATCAGCGAATAGAGTTCGTATGAGAAAGATAGAGACTTTTGTTTGTTTTCATAAACAAGGAAAATTTTGGGTACACGCTGACTGGGATGCTAACTAGGCATTCGTACAACCCAATGAGCAAAAATAATATTCTAAGGAATATTTCTTGGAATATTTCTATAATATTCCCACAGGTGGCTCAATCAGGATTTGAAAAATGCCGACATATTATTGGTCTAGAGTATTTTGGGTGGACTAATGAGAGGCTGACACGTGGCAAGCTCAAAGGCCACCACATGCCCTCTCAAAGGTCATGTAAAATGTTTTGGCAGGTCAAAGAATCAAACCCGCAACCTCGCCCACACAAGCCCTATGCTTCACTGCTATGCCACACATGTTTCTTAATAAACATAGGGCGCACTTTTTATTTAAAGTGATTAAATGTGGCGGATGGGGAGGTAAGGCTAACCTTAACTGTCGTAGGTGAATGCTAACCCCTTAACCGCTAACATTTAGTTTAACCGCGTGAATTAAGTAGGATTAACATTAATTAATTCATACTTATCCTTTAATTAATGGAGGTTTAACTTGGTGGAAGTTTGGCAGGTCTGATAAATTCGGCATTTGCTCCATTTTTGGCGGGGTTAATTGGAGTTTCTCTAGATTTAGTGGAGTTTTCCAAGGGAAAATTGAAGAGACCATAACTTCTTCATTATTCGACCAATTTTTCTCAGAAGGAGTCATTCCTAGATGATTTGGATGCTATGAATACAATGGAACAATTTTTAAAGGAAAAGAGGCACTTTTGTATGTGATTTTGCTACGTTGAAGTTTTAGGAAGCATAGGGCCACCAGGAGAGGAGGTCAAGCCTAGATCAGCTGAAGTCCAATTGCAGAGCTTAGAGAATCAGTTTTGGGGTTTTTGGGTCTTCTGAATCCAATGGAGTAGGTTTCAAAGCCATTAGATCACTACAGGTGCATGTAATCAAAGAATTGACCATTAATCCAAAGAGGGCCTAGCCATTGAAACAGGTCCAAGGAGATGTAGCCCGGAAGGGTTGAACTCCTTTATCAACTTTGCATTATGAGTTTGTTGTGTTTTACTTCTATACAATTTACTTACTATATAGAAGTAATGGGGGAAGTTATGAGTGGTCCACATTGAACACTCAATGCAAGTAAAGGAATGGGAGAATGTTGTGCTCCAAAGCATTGTTTCCCACAGCCTTGGTAATGATGTAAGGACCATATCAGAGTGGTCTGAGCTTCTGATGGGCTCTTGTAAGGCATTATTTCTACAAATGCAACCAAACTTTGTCGCCCACTTAAAACTTGTGTGGTACCTGATGTTGAGCATGTCGCTGCTTGTACTTGTCATTTTCCATAATGGAGTGGCGATAGATCGGCCTGTTAGAAGTTAGATCAGACGAATGCTTAACCTGATAGTGCAACGATAACCCTCTGGGTGAGCAGAAGATATCCTTGTCTTCTTTCATGACCATATCCACCTACTTCTGCTGCATGGAGGAACCCTTCTTGGAGGCCATGGATGTGGTTACGATCTTCCCCCTACTTTGAGGACAAACCACACAAAAAATAAATTTCCTAGTCTGGGAGATGACCTTATTTCCTTTCTTAGTAGGGATCAAAGAAGTGGCGGTATTACACAAAGAAATAATAACAGCACGAGGCCTTAACTCATACACATCATGTCACTTCCACAAGTATGGTTGTCCTAATAATACATCACAAACATCAAGCAGTGCAACATCACACGATACCTCATCTGTGAATAGGGAAGGCGGCACTGCAGGAGGACTCGAAGATCTCGTCCTTGGTGAAGCCACCCGATGTTTTATGGTTGTGGGTGTGTTATGGTTGGTAGTCCCATCCGCTTCATGACCTTTACTGAAATGAGGTTCTTTTTGCTCCCACTGATAACAATGAATTGTAGCGGCGAACCCTTCACGCACATATGTGAGTGGAAAAAAAAGTCCCCCTCCTCTGGATCTCCGGGCTCATTCTTCTGGACCTTAGTGGTGGCAACTGTGGCGTCGGGCTCCGCATCAATGATTTGCTTCCCTTTGTCATTCCCCTTATCAGGTTCTAACTCGAGATAAAAACATGCATAATTCTGAAGCCTTCATCTCACCCACTAGCGACTGCTTGGTCTGACACTCACTTGTGTTATGAGGGGGCTCTTATGGAACTCACACCACTTTCCTGTGTCCTTCTTTGACTTCGTGGTGTTTTTCTTTTCTTGCAGCTTCGATGGGTTGTCTTGATTCTTCCTGCCTTGGTTTTGTCCTTTGTTCTTCGGATTCGCAGATCCAAAGTCTCGCTTCTTTTGTTTAAACTTCTACTTGATCTTGATAGCGTATCGGTATGCCTTGTTGAGTGAGGAGATGTCCAGGAACTCCATCTCATCTTGGATGTACCTGTGTAGGTAGCCGCAGTATTTGAGTACCAAATACAGCTCAGAATCCTTGATACCCAACTTTGTGCGAAGGGTATGAAAAATATTTGTGAACTTCGGCACATCTTGGTCCCTTCCCTGCCATAGCGTGGTCCACTTTATGTATTTGTCCTCATAGCTTTCGATAGGGTAGTATTTCTCCTTGATGACATCCCAGAATGAATTCCAAGTGGGTGTGGCTGAAAACAAATAAACCCTTACTTTTATCATTCTGCTCGCAGTAGGTTTCCCACCAGTCCTTAATGTGGGGGGTTGCTTTGAGAAGTGAAAAAGTGATCTTTTCCCAGCTGGAAAAATCATGAACAGAAAAATAACCATCTAGAAAATTTAACCATTTATCTACGACATCTGCGTCTATCTTACCCTTGAATATGAGGATTTTAAAGTTAACGTGTACCTTAAAGGGCATGCCATTTCTAGAGTAGTTGTTGGAATCCGATGCGTAGCCCCTGCATAGTCATTGAAGGATTTGGGCAAAGTTGTCTATCATCACGTTCCTTTGTCGCTCGAGGTCTTCTTCGAGCAAGATTTTGATAGGATCTCCTGCACCCTCTTCTTTCTTTTCATCCACCATGGGAGATTGTCGAGATTTGCGAGGCTGGTCTTGCAAGGGTTCGACCAATTCAAGCCCTAACTCCTTATATCCCGACCTCGTTGGGGACATGCAAAGAAAAACAGAGAAAGAGCAGACCGCTCTGATGCCATTGATCTAGATTTAAACAGGAATGCAACAAATTACATATATAACCATAAATACAGAGATGCAGAAGAAATAATACTTCATTTCATTAATGTAAAACACTGAAATATGCTTACAAACAGAAATGGAAATAAAATAGCGAGGGTGATAGTAGCTTATTCCTAAGAAGAGATGTGGCTGCTACATGCCTCTGAACTCAGTTAAAATGAGGCTCGAAGGTCTATTTATTGTTGAGAGACAATGGAAAACCCTAAGACTCCAAAAACCTAACCCTAGGAGATGAAGCACCAAACTATGGACCCTGTTTTGGGTAAATTGATACATCAACTTCCTAGGGTCGTAACTTTGGCATACGATCTTCATTTGACATGCACAATACCTTGTTAGAAAGATCTATCCGAGGACTACAACTTTGGGATGAGAAACATCAATCCATGGCCCCATGTTTCTCCCTGTTTTCCCAAAAAATGTCGTTTAGGGTCTCAAAACGGCTCCAGAAGTTCAGGACCTGAAAAACTGCTAAAAATAGTAAAGTGTGCTACAATTAATGAAATTGAAAAACTGAAAGAGACAGTTGTGGGGGTCCAAGTGGGATAGGTGGGTGGCCATCAACATCCACCGGGATCAACTAATGATGGAGCTTGCATAACATTAACAAGTTTTCCCAACAATCAGATCATTCCAAAACTTGTTGTAGATTAATATATCATCAAAAAATAATAACACAAATTTTCTAAGGAAGGGTTTGAAAATGGAATTCATCAAACCTTGAAATGTAGAAGGTGCATTGGTAAGGCCAAAAGGCATTACCAAAAATTCATAATGACCCTCATGAGTTTTTATGTTATTTTTGGAATATCTTCAGTCTTCATTCTGATTTGATGATATCCTGAACAAAGATCCAACTTGGTGAAGTAAATTGCTCCACACAATTCATCCAATAATTCATCAATGACATGAATGGGAAATTGATCTTTAATAGTGAGCTTGTTGAGCTCCCTATAATCCAGACACATGTGCCATGATCCATCCTTCTTGTGCACCAATACTACTAGAGCAGAGAAAGAACTTTGACAAGGTTGAATTATACAAGCCTCTAGCATTTCTACAACCATACATTCAATTTCACTCTTTTGGCCATAGGGATATCTGTAAGGCTTGATGTTTGGAGGAACACTTCCTAGAATCAAATGAATAGCATGATCATGATCAAAAATAGGTGGGAGGCCTTTGGGAGTCTCAAATACCTTGGAATGATTGTCCAAGACTTTTTGGAGATCTGG
>APFE031070573.1:0-43329 GCA_000404065.3 Pinus taeda
ACCATAAAATGATTTATATTCATTAAACAAAAACACTTACATATTCATCCTCTTTCACTCAGAGGGATTCACCAAAAACATTTTTACAAAAGTTACTCTGCCTCCTATGAAATTTTACACCACTGTGTGTAAATATTTCATTTACATTCACTGCTGTGTGAAAACAAGACTTACAGGGAGTTACAGATTTACCTTTTCACTGCTGTGAAACAATACATGGTTTTCAACAAAACAATCCACTGGTTTCATTTACTTCTCCTCCTCCTGCACTGCTGTGCAATTTTACTTCTTACATTATCAAGACAACATTTTTACTCTGTTGCATAAAAACTCCTTTTACATTACAGACCCAAAAAATACTCTTGCACTTCTGTGCGTTCCTTCCCTTGCAATACAAAATTAATCTGTGTGTTTTTTACGGGTGCTGCGGACCCTCTGTTTTTACTTGTTGCAACTACATAATGCTTGTTACTATCCCCGTGGGTTTTCTTTTTCACATATCAAAACATTGGGTCAACGCTATATTAAAACATATATATAAAAAAGAAATAAAAATAAACTTACGAAATACCTCGCCCATACCCCTTTTTAACTTCGCCGTAAGAAATATTTAAAACCTTACCAAAATAAATGTCAGCCATTTAACATAGGGGATGGGCAATACGTATGGTCCACACTATATTAAATTTTTAATCAGACCCTGTGTACTTTCCTTGAAATGGACGGCGGAGAGACTCAGCGTTAATCCAACGGCGGAGATTGCGTATCGGAAGACTTTTCTGACTGCTCTTTAACCCATCGTGCAACTTGGTAAATCAACGGACGTAAATGCTGGAGGTAAATCAACGGGTGAAAACGATATCGGAAGAGGTGAGATGGGTGAAAGATACCTTCCGAAAAGTGTCAGGTGCTTATGTCATGCGAGCGTCACGGTTGGACAGTTGTCGGCATCGGACCACACTGTCCGGAAACCACTTTAGGTTGAAGAGTGGTGCGATATGTTCCTGCTGGTTTAGATTTGATGTGGTGGTTTTCTGCGCCGTTGACTGCTGACCCGTGCGCGAGCAGTGAAATTATAATTTTAACAGTGGGAAGTTGCAAAGTAACAAATTTTGTAACCCAATTGTTCATGAGAATACGATGTACTCATGGAACAAATAAAATTATGGGCATAGAGTATTTCGAGCTCTTTATTTTTCTGGTTGTTCGAACTTGTAATATATAAACTCTGCATTGATTTGACAGATAAAATTTTTGTTAGAATATATGAGGATAGGATGGATTTGTTGAGAGGTGTGATTGTTGGAGCAGCCGGGACTCCGTATCAAGATGGACTTTTCTTCTTTGACATTCATTTTCCATCGGAATATCCCGATATACCACCTGTAAGCATTAGTTTAACTAGAACTGTTTGATTTTAAAGTGAATTAAATGAGATCTCAAGTTATTTTGTTTTGAACTCAATATGGAAGTCAGTCTCATTTAGCTTTAATATGTTGGTTTTGCAGTTAGCTTACTACCATTCTGGTAATATGTTGGTTTTGCAGTTAGCTTACTACCATTCTGGTGGGTTACGGTTGAATCCAAATCTATATGAGAATGGAAAAGTCTGTCTGAGTCTTTTAAACACATGGACAGGCAAAGGGAATGAAGTGTGGAACCCGTTGTCATCAAACGTTTTACAACTACTTGTTTCTATTCAAGGATTGGTACTAAATGATAATCCTTATTTTAATGAACCTGGATTTGAGAAACAGATTGGTTCAGCGGAAGGGGAGAGGAACTCGTTAGCCTACAAAGAAAACTCTTTTCTCCTATCGTGCAAGTCAATGTTGTACGTATTGCGAAAGCCTCCAAAGGTAGAAATCTCACGAGATTTTCATTTACAGTTATCCTTTTTAATCATTCTTTGTCTAGGAATAATTCTAAATACACCGATGCTCATCTGTGCAGCATTTTGAGATGTTTGTTAAAGAGCATTTTCAAAAACGCGGTCGCTGTATTCTTCGTGCGTGTGATGCTTATATCAATGGGGCTCCAGTTGGATCACTATCAGAGGATTGTACTATTGTTGGAGACGAGTCTGAAAATCAGGATGCTACTTCTGCTGGCTTCAAGCTTATATTACTTAAAATCGTTCCTAAACTTATTGCAGCCTTCACTGAAATTGGACTAGATTGCCAAGAACTTCAGCAGTCATAACTTATGCGTTAAAGTCACAAATTCCACGAAGGATTGGATTCTTACTTGGCAAATACAAGTGTGGTTATTTCTTTCAGAGCTATGTACTGTAGCAGAAGTTGTGATTGCATCCACCAACCTGGTGCAATGTTTTTAGATTATAGTTAGTAAGATTTATATATGCTTTATATGTTTTGAGTACAATGTTTTATCCGCCAACCTGGTGCAATGTTTTTAGATTGTAGTAAATAAGATTTTATATGCTTTATATGTTTTGAGTACAATGTTTTATCGTCCAACCTGGTGCAATGTTTTTAGATTACAGTTAGTAGAATTTATATATGCTTTATATGTTTTGAGTATAATGTTTTGTAACTTTTTTTAAATATATAGTATAACATTATTAGCGATTTGAATTTGGATTTGTTAATATTTTTGTTTATTTACTATGGGTTAAATTGGGCCATCTTTTAAAGATTGTGTCAAGGAACATATAGATGATACCAATCACAATTGCATCACTAAATCTTTGAGCATTTATTTTAGCTCTAATCATTGAACTTTTTACAATCAAGTTAAAATCTTTGTCTTAGCCCCCTGTTACACCTCTTGCATTATCTTTTTAGCCATTGAAATCTAAAAGCACCACAATCGAGAAGATGGCTATAGACCTAACTAGTCCTTAAGCCTTGGCCTTGTTGATCCTTTCTACCTCCTCCTCTCTATTGATCCATTTACTATCAATTTTTTAAACGAACAAAAAATAACCTAACATGATGCAAAATTTATGTTTTTGAAACATAGATGATGTCAATATGATGCTAAACTTTTATATTTTGATACACTTAATATGCCATTATGATGCAATATTCAATACACATATAGAAAGTATTGAATCCTAACCCAAACGTTATTTTGAAAAGTATACCTCAAGTCATAATGAAATGTGATACAAACTTCATGTTCTTTTCCAATGGAGAACCAAAAAATCCTTACATAATCATTAGTAGCATGATAATATAGTGAAAATACATTAAAAATACCCCCAAGAATGAATTTGAATATGTTAATATTTTTGTATATTTATAATAAATGTATATTACAATGTTTTTCCTTTTGTGGAAAAGTTTACATTGGTTAAATTGGGCAATCCTTTAAAGATTGTTTCTAAGGAACATATAGATGACACCAACCACCACTGCATCACTAAATCTTTCATTTTGAACATTTATTTTAGCTTTAATCATTTAATTTTTTACAAACAAACTAAAATCTTGGCCATAGCTCTTTGTTACACCTCTTGCATTATCCTTGATTTGGATATGTAAACTTGAAGATTTTTAACAATTTGCAAGTGAAAATTAAGTGTTTTGGGTATAGAATCAATTTACTAAACAAATAAAAACAAGTGAATTTAAAGAATATCTACAACCAAATAGAGACAAAATAAGCATGTCTGAAACACACAATAGAGAATATGATAAAAGAGTTCACCCCTCTTTCATCCTCTTCTTCGTTGCTGTTGAGATCATCATCACTACTGCTTCATCATTGTTTCACCTAGATCATTGCAGCCTTCTCACGGAATTCATCTCTACAACACCATTATTATTATTACATCATTATTGCACCTTGCTTCACTAACACCAAGATCTTTGTTGCCTAGACCATGATTGTGACTAGGATCATGATTGTATCTAGAAGATATGTTGAGATTGTATGATGATTGAGATCCTCTTCTTCATGAATACTCTAAGACTGTAAGACAATGATCACTGTGACTGTGTTTATAGTATATATGTTGAGACAGAGTATTGAGATCCTTCTTATACTTATGCTGAGACTATGAGATAGTATATACCTCTGTAATGCCCATATGAGAATCTTAGAGTCCTTCTCCAACTGAAATATCGTAACTCTGTTTTCATCCGAGTTTCCTGTGCTATATTACTTGTCTGAGATTTCATGGAGGTATCTAAAGTTATCATTGTAACTATCATTGATATTCTATCCTCCTTCAATTCCTATACCCATCCGAAGTTACAAGCTAGTCCAAGATTTCTATTTGTACTTTCTGCGAAGTTCAGTGGGGACATGAGTGTGAAATGTTGTGTCACTTCATTTGAGCCGACATGGCTATTATTTATGTTGTTTTGCTGGCTGACTTGACTGTTCTTTTCATCGTTTAGCTTGTTGCATTCTTCAACAAGATTGTGCTTGTCTTAGAGGGTTGATTTAGACTCAAGGTTGACTCATATCCATTACATAAAGCATGACATTGACTCTTTGACATCATAATTCTCTCAATGGAAGCCATCTATAAAATAAACCTCTTTCTCATGAAACCATTATAGTAAGGCATAATTAATAAATTCATTTTTCTTGTTTACAAAAATCAATGTCATTAAGACCAAACCTAATTACACTTTCTTCAACACTCCCTCTTAACTAGGGAGGTATTCATGATGGTACTTGGTCATTCTCAATATAAAGAATTTCTCATAAGAAGAACCAGATTGG
The DNA here is from genome assembly GCA_000404065.3 of Pinus taeda. Taxonomy (NCBI): domain Eukaryota; kingdom Viridiplantae; phylum Streptophyta; class Pinopsida; order Pinales; family Pinaceae; genus Pinus; species Pinus taeda. The sequence continues at coordinate 4,702 of APFE031070573.1, forward strand.
TAACCCATATGTATAGCATCATAGTAAACAACATTATTTCCACAGCAAGGCCTTGACTGAAGCTCTATCTCTCATTAGATCAGAGCACAATGTTGGCGAGACCAATGAATATAGACACCTTCATCATTGTCTCTCAAGTAGATGCCCACTTGGTCATTCACTGAATATGACCTTCTAGGACTATTCTTATCTTGGGTTCCCAACCCTCAAAAGAATATCGGTCCTCTTGCCTACTCTTGTCTTGGATTCCCTACACATCCTCAAAGAGCGTTGGATGCCAGATGATTACCCAATCCTCCATTCTCTCTTCCAAAGTGAAGACAAGAATGTTGTCTCTATCTCTCCCTCTCAACTAGGGAGGATATCATGTGTCCTCAGTTCTCTTCACGGCCTTCACCTAGACTTACAATCGTTAGTCCTCGTCTAGTGCATGATACATGAAATAGAAAAACACAATTGTCACTCCTTTTTAATTAAGGGTGATCCAATCCAAGCTCCCTCTTGATCAGGGACCTGTCAGATCTCCCTCTTAGATAGGGAATCTTCTATGCATCAACAACTTCTTTCTTCGTGGATCCTTCAGCTACTTGATCACCTTCTCTCCTTGATGTCATGAAAATCAGTTGAGCTTCTTCCTTGTAGGGAAACAACCATCGATCACTTTCCTCCTTAGTTCATCATGTCATTCCTTTCTTCATGGAAAGTGGCCTTCTTCATATTTGGAACCTTCACTATATGACTACTTCTTTCTCATCATCCTTCTTCCATCCACCACATGAATTCTAGTTGTACTTGTAATTACAACTCTTGTTCGAGTAGCCCTGCATTATCCGTATATTATTCAAGAAATCAAAACATCATATTAAATTAAATCATACCTTACGAGATGGCCCTTCATCATGACACCTTCTTGTAGGTATCATCATCCTGCAGACATATTGACACATCTCCCAAAGATATCCATTGTCAAGGGTCTTCATCTTTTTTAGACTTTCATCAGAGTCTCCATATCTTTCCGTGATATTTCCTAGTCAAATCTTCTTGGTATTTTGGATGTTGATTGCCTTCATCATGGTTGTATATCTCACAATCTCTTACTTCCTCACACATTCCATTCCTATTAGCTTTCAATCAGAATTTATTATTCATGGACATGTTGAATGACATAACCTTCTTATTCATGGACATTTGTTACCTTGCCTATTAGTTAGAGTGATGATGATTATCTTCCTTCGTACATCTTGTAGATGGGATATTATGAAGATATCCTACATCCCTTGATACCCTTTTACTTTCATGAAGATCAGATTCCATGTGACCTTTTTCATTACACATTCTAAGAGTGAGTTTTTCTTTGATGTCTCCAATATTTTTGTATGAGGGGATATTTCATAAGTATCCCTTTCCATGAATTCAGAGGAGACTTTTTCGATGACTTCATCTATTTAGAGGAATGTGTCTATCCTTCTTCTTCATGCAAGGAATATTGATCACCCATCCAACCTATAGATGTCCTTGCAATCATGAAGTCATTTAACCAAGTTTATAAATTGAAAAGATACCTACTTGTCACGTGAAGATGAAATCTTCACCTTGATTTCTTTGATGATGGTTGAAGAATATATATGAGGGCTTCTTCTTGGATGATCTTCTTTCAAATGAGAAAGCATTTTCTTAATAGAAAAAGGTTGCCCCTTTTGATAGGGATGATTTGTTTCTTCCTTGGATGAACTTCTTCTTGGATAAGGAGATGATCCTTGCTTGATTATAACCTTGAAGATGAGAATGCCTTCTTTTGTAGGGTAGGTATGGACTGCTTAAATATTTTCCAAGATGATAAGATCTTCATTTTGAGGTCCTTTGAGTTTCATAGATTTGTAGATATCTTGATGAGAGTCTTGGTGGTCTTTTGATGATGGTGACGTGGAGACACAAGTTCTTGATGTGGGGTTACCTTAATGTTGTATACTGCTTGTTGTAGACTTGATTCTTTAATCTTGACAAAACCCTTAAACTTGTTTTGATGCCCTTCATGAAGGTTGATCCTTCTATGTCTCTTTTTCTGCCCTTCCTTTGACTTCAAAACCTTAGCTCCGATACCATGTTGAAGAATCTAGGGCTAATGTAGTTAATGATATTATTCTTAGCATGATAACTATTTTTGAGGTGTTTTTCAATTTTCTTCTTATTCTGATCTTCACTTATTATTATTAGAGTGTGCCTTATTTAGTTCATCAAATAGATACCAAAACAAAGAGACAAGAACACAAGATGTTGGCATTCTGCTAGGGCAAAAACCTCTCCCAATACCATGACCCTTGAACTACTATGCCACTCCAAGACCAAGACATCAATCCTCTTCTTCGTTGCTGTTGAGATCATCATCACTACTACTTCATCATTGTTTCACCTAGATCATTGCAGCCTTCTCACCAAAGTCATCTCTACAACACCATTATTATTGTTACATCATTATTGCACCTTGCTTCACTAACACCAAGATCTTTGTTGCCTAGATCATGATTATGACTACGATCATTATTGTATCTAGAAGATATGTCGAGACTGTATGATCACTAAGATCATCTTCTTCATGAATACTCTAAGACTGTGAGATAGTGATCATTGTGACAATGTTCATAGTATATATGCTGAGATAGAGTATTAAGATCCTTCTTATACTTATGTCGAGACTGTGAGATAGTATATACCTCTACAATGCCCATCTGAGAACCTTAGAGTCCTCCTCAAACTGAAATGCTATAACTTTGTTTTCATCCAAGGTTCCTGTATTATGTTACTTGTTTGAGATTTTAGGGAGGTGTCTGAAGTTATCGTTGTAACTATCACCAGGATTTTTTCCTACTACACTTCTTATACCCATCTGAAGTTGTAGACTAGTTCGAGATCTCTGTCTGTACTTTCTATGAAGTTCAATGGGGTATTTATTGTGGTTATTCCTCCATAAATAAGCCGACATGAGTGTGAACTGTTGTGTCACTTCATTTGAGCTAAGATGACTATTATTTATGTCATTTTGTTGGCCAAATTGACTGTTCTTTTCATTGTTTATCTTGTTTCCTTCTTCAAGAGGATTGTGCTTGTCTTCGAGGGTTGATCTATACTGTAGGTTGACTCATATACATTACATAGAGCATGACATTGACTCTTTGACATCCTAAGGCTCTCAATGGGAACCATCTATAAAATAAACCTCTTGCTCATGAAATCCATGTAGCAATGCCATAATTAATAAATTCATTTTTCTTGTTTACAAAAATAAATGTCATGAATACCAAACCTAGTTACACTTTCTTCAACAGTTTCATCTCTAGAATCAAAACCTAAATCTTGTTGTGTAGTTGCAAAAATCTTGTCTTTCTCCTTGTTATTATACTTTTTGGGTCTCATTTTAGGATGAAGTTTCCAATAGTGGTCTTCATCATGGTCTTCTTTAGAACATTGTTTACATGTGATCTTTTCTTCTTTATTAATTGTGGCATTATTTTTATATTTTCCTTTAAATTTCCCTTTTCCTTTTTCTCCATACTTGAATGACTTCTCACTAGTTTCTTCAAAAACAATTTTCCCTCTTGCCTCTAAATTAGTTTCCTGTACACAAACTTCATCTAGTTTTGTAGGGTTAAACGTGAGAATGGTATATCTCAAGTAACTATGTAATCCTTCGATGTATTTGGGCAAAGTATCCTGAGAGGAAAATTATATACCCAAATAAAAGCTCTTTTCCTAAATTCTTGAGTATAAGATTGCACATTTTTCCCCTTAGCTTGCCTGAAGTTTTGTCAATCCATAATAGCTTTTTGCATGTATGTTAATGGATAAAATTTCCTTCTTATTGCAACAACAAAATCATTCCAAGAGGATAAAATCTTACACCTTCCAATCTAAGAGAAGCAAGCTGAATTTTGGTCTCATCATCCTTGATTCTTTGTATTCTGCAATGCACTTCAATATGACGAATCCAATTATCTAATTTCTCAACATCTACCTCTCCATTGTACATAGACAATTGAAACTTAATATCAAGCTTTAGCAAAGGAGTTTTACCGTGTCCTTTTGGAGAATTTGGAGGTGTTTGTTTTTGTGAAAGGGTAGAATAAGTAGAAGAATATGAGGATGAAGATGAGGATGAGGATGATGGAGGTGAAGGTGTTGGTTTGTCACCATTCCCTCCATTCCCTTTTTGAGGCATGTCCGCTTTTCCTCCATCTCCTTTTGGAGGTTTTGAGCTCTCTCCATAGAAACTTGCATTTCTCTCTTCATAAAGACCTTTACCATTTTAGACATCTCAAAGAATAATTTTCTGAAAGTTCTTTCGTCTTCAAACATCCTTAAGGACCTTCTTCATGTTCCATGACTATTGAAGCTTGAGGTGTGTTTTTTCTCGTTAAAACAATTTGAGATCTTGGCTCCACAAGTTCTCCTTCTCCTCTTTTAAGCTTCAACCTTGTAAGCATTAGAAAAAAACTTGCAAACAAATCAAACCTTCACAATAACTTGTTGCTTCAATATCAAAATGATCTGAATATGTAAGCTTGAACATTTTTAACAATTTGCAAGTGAAAATTATATGTGTTTTGGGTAGAGCATCAATTTAATAAACACATAAAACAAATGAAATTAACCACAATTTATAGCCAAACATAGATAAAATATGCATATCTGAAACACATAACACAAAACATGATAAGGGAGTTCACCCTTCTCTTGGGCTACATCTCCTTGTCCAACTTCCAATGTAGGGCCTCTTTCATTAAGTGCTCAAAAGTGTATTTATATACTTTTACATTATCCAAACAAAAACATTGTTGTCTCCAATGGATTCAATACTGTCAAAAACCCCCATCTGGGTTCTTTCTACACCTTATTTGGCCAAAAATTGAGCAAGTTATGCCTATTACAAGTTTTTCCCAAATTATATGGGTAGTCATACTATAATTCGAACCAAATCCCACTTGAGCAACCCAAACCCGAAACTGGCACACAATTTTTTCCTACAATCCCGCCCGACGGGTGAAATTGTAGGATCCTTAATCCACCCATTAAGCCCCCAGTTTCGAAAAACTTGTCACGTTGACGCATGCGACTGCATTAGGGGTCGAGATTCCAGGGCCTAACTCCGCTAATTGTTTAAGCCCCTCCGATAAGGCCACGCTCCTAGTCGCATTGGGTCTCGGTGACCTGATGCTGGCCCCCTTATATCCATTCACCTATGGTCCTGTGTCTATCATGTGCCTTGGGGTTGGCCCCCTCCTCCTTTTTGCATGCCCGACGTTATGGGGTGTCATGTGACCTCGAGGCTAGCCCATTAAACTTTATTGCCACGGTTCTTTGCATTGGGATTTAACTATGTTGTTTGTGGGGTGTTGTGTCCATGGGTCAGGCTAAGGCCTAGCCCCTTGGCTCCTTTGCCTACGATCCTGTGGGCGCTGGGGTGGCCAGGTGCTAGGGCTTAGCCTGGCCCCCTCCCCCATATGCGCTACCATTAATCTTTAAATAACACCAATCTTCCATAGTTATTAGGAACTACTTGTGGCACGGTGGTGGAGCACTATGTTGCGACTCCAGAGGCCTGTTGTTCGAATCCCATGGAGGCCTGCTATCTCAATAAAACATTTTTTTCCAAATAAGAGGAGGCCACATGTCAACCCCTGATTGGCCCATGCGACTCTCCCTCATTAGTCCAACACAACAACCAATGAACCAATAAAAAACCACCATACATGAGCCAATAAGAACTAGACAAATTTCATCCAACCATAGGTCCTCATAAACATAGTCACCTATTGAAAACTTCAACTTTTAAAATTTTAGTTATTTGGCAAATTGATCAAAACACGATATCAGTTTTGAGTGAAACAAGTTGCGTTGGATTTAGATCATCGAGATATCCAACCATTCAAGTTTCGAGCTATGTTTCACATTTTGAATTTTAGCACTAAATTGATCCTGTTGACACCTAGTCAACAAGATTGGGTGAATAAATAAAATCAATGTAAATAAATAATAAGAGATATGAACAGTCACCGGGAGATGAAGTGAACAGTCTCCCTCATGTATATAATAAAGACCAACCTGAAGGAATAATATGAATTGATTTGTGTTGAGGAGTTACTGCCTGTCCTGACATGGTATCAGAGCCAGCTCCCGAAATTAGTTGTAACTCCCTTCTGCAATTATCTTGCAGTCTATCCCTCTGTGGAGTCTATCTACCATAATTGATTCTGCGCCATTTTTCCCTCTGTTTGCCATTTTTAATTCTGCGCCACTTCTACCTTGCCTCAGCTCTGAAAACCCTTCTGAATTGTTGCGTTGATGATTCGAGTAGCTATGCGGAGGAGCAGTGAAACGTTGTTGCGTTGATGGTCCGAGTAGCTATGCGGAGAAGCATTGAAACCCTGCTGCGTTGATGGTCTGAGTAGCTATGCGGAGGAGCAGCGAAATGCTGCTGCATTGATGGTCTGAGTAACTACCAGCAGACAAGGCAGCGTGCGCAATCCTGGTTAGCATGCTACTGGATGCTAATATATTCTTATGAAAATATATGCGGAGGAGCAGTGATTTAAGAGAGAATGGGTTGATGAATAAGAACTGGTTAACAAACAAGAATAATATTAAAGGCATGGAAATGCATATACGTTGGTAACGTTGGTATCATTTCATTATTACATGATATTTACGCTGCCTTTGTGTATGTGTTAAAATTTTTGGCATATAAAATGTATTGAATGCCAATTCCTATGATATTGTAACGCTAGTCCCACAGTTGAAATTTTTGGCATATAAAATGTATTGAATGCCAATTCCTATGATATTGTAACGCTGGTCCTATAGTTGAAGTTTTTGGCATATAAAATGTGTATGCGTTGAGGTTTTTGGCATATAAAATATGTTGAATGCCATGTGTTGAATAGAGTTCAAAAAAAAAAAAAAAAACTAGGTCGTGGGTCAAAGCACTGTAGCATGAAGTTTTGGATGAGTTGTACAGACTTGTGTATTTACAGTCTTGGGTATTGAAATTTTCTTTCGAGTTGAATTTGTTGTCCAGTCATATCAGAATAATATTTTTTCCCATTAAGAGTAAAAGTTTTGCAGCAGAAACTTTTGTTACAGTATGCATTCAATCGTATCCATTGTGGGAATAGTTCTCACTGGCAAAGAGAACTATCCTGAGTGGTCCCGGATGATAAAACAAACCCTCATTTTCAATGAGTTGGGGAAAGGAGTGTGCATTGGAGACGGAGACAAACAGCGAGAACAACCTACATCAGACAAAGAGCTTGCCATTAAAGAAAACAAGAACAACAAAGCCTATGCATTAATCGCAACATCTGTAAGTGAAGAGGTGAGTCACCATATTATGCCATTTTCAACTACTTTCGAAGCCTTACAAAAGCTGAAAGAACTCTATGACTCATATTCTGCACTTGAAGTTGTTCAACTCATGATTAAACTCTTCACTCTTGAATTGCAAAATAATGATCCTCTTGCTCTTACATCTGAAGTAAATTCTATAATGCATGATATCCAAGCCACTAAAATTGATTTGGATATTCCTCTTATCGCTTTTCTCAAGGCATTTTATCCTACTTACTCCTATTATCTTGAGTCATTGCAAGCAAATGGAAATCTTAAAGACATTACCTTTGACTCTCTTGTGAAAAAATTTGCTGAAAGAGAGAAAGCTTTTGGAAAGAAGACAACCCCTGAATCTTCTTAAGAGGCTGTGTGCCTTGCTCATAAAGAAAAGCATCCTACTAAAGATTCTTCAAGAGGAAGAGGCGGTTGAAGAGGAAGAGGAAGATATTTTAGAGGCGGGGGGGTAGACACTCTCAAGGAGAAAAGGTAGATTTACACTGCATACGCTGCAAAAGAAATGGATCACATGATGCCTCTACATGCAATTTATCATGGGACAAAATTAAGCAGCAAAGAAACTAATAGAAAGGTAAAACTGATGATACAGATAAAGGTAAAGCACTTGAATCTAGTCACTATGTTGTGGCACAATGTAATATTGGAGTAAATGAAGATTTATTTAATGCTTCACTTGCTTCTTGGAAAAATGATTGTTTGCTTGATTCAGGAGCAACCTGCCACATGACTCATAGAAAAGACTTTTTTGAAGAATTTACTAACAATATTGATGGAGCAGTATACTTTGCAGACCAATAAAAAATCAAGCCATCAGGGCTTACCACAATCAGGCTTATACTTCTTGGTGTTCCAGACTTTCTTTTACATCATGTTCTATATCTCCCACAGCTCAAGAGAAACTTGTTGTCCTTGGTCCACATCCGCCAGCAAGGTCACTCCATTCATATGTTTGATGGCAAGCTTGAGGTAAGAAAAGAATCTGACCACTCACTTGTCATGAGGGGAATAGAAGAAGAAAGGCTTCTCAAGCTGCAAGGAACCTCTGCTCGTGCACAACATTTCTCATACAATTCTCATTATGAAGAAGGTACACTTCCATCAAGTTTATTATGGCAATGCTAGTTTGGACATAATTGAAAACTATGATACCTTGCCGCTTGTTGAAGAAAAATGGTGTTGTTGGTTTGCCTACAATTCCTAGGAAACTTAAGCAATGTGATGCTTGCATTCTAGGAAAGCATAGAAAACAATCTTTTCATGATTCACGTTCAAGAGCACATAGAAAACTTGAACTCATTCATTTAGATTTATGTGGTCCAATGCATGTTCCTTCTGCAAATGGAAATAAATATATGATGACATTTATTGATGACTACACCAGAATGTGTTGGGTTTATTTATTGAAGAACAAATCTAATGCTTTTAAAACATTCAAGAACTTTCATAAATGGATTGAAAATGATGCACAATCTCATATTGGGTCTATTCACACTGATAATGGAAAAGAATACACATCAAATGAATTTGAACACTATCTTCGCCAACATGGGATCAAACAGCAAACAACTGTGCCTTATAATCCCCAACAGAATGGTGTAGCTGAAAAAATGAATAGGACAATCTTAAATATGGTATGATCCATGCTCTTCTTCAAAAATGTAAAGATGATGTTTTGGGCTAATGTTGTTCTATGTGCTGCATATATAAAGAATAGATGTCCATCTAATGCTATTAGAAAAAAGACTCCATATGAAATGTGGTGTGGACATGTTCCTTCGGTAAAGCATCTCAGGGTCTTTGGTTCCACCTGTTATGCCTTGATACCAAAGGTACATAGAAACAAACTTGGTGCTAGAAGTTGTAAATGTATCTTCCTAGGGTATTCAGACACCTCTAAAGCATATCGTCTCTATGATGAAGTAAATAAAAAGTTTGTTGTATCTAGAGATGTAATGTTTCTTAAATCATCCAAAACTGACAATGTTGTTGAGCGGCAACTTGATTGCTTGGATAGATTCGAAAAAGAAAAATCATTTCAAGAATTTGATAATCAGATTCCACATCTTGAAGGGGGGATTCCTATACTAAATCAACATGTGGAATCTTCTTCTGAAGAACACTCTCCCCTACATGAAACTCCAACAATAGATGATGCTTTAAGTGATGTGATTAATAGAATTGGGAGACTCAACCTTGATTCCGTCCTAACTCAATCAGCAGAGCAGCCTGGACCATCTGAGAAAGGTCCCCCAAAGTGGCTGACAAAGACACTCGAAAGTGTTCATCCTGATGATGTTGGAAATACAGGAACTAGAAATTCAAACCGACAAAATGGAGCTGATGTAGATGACTCTAATTCACCTATTGATATGGATGTTTCTTATGATTGTGTATTGAACTTGTCTACATATTTTGAACCAACTTCCTTCAAAGAAGCTGCTTCTCATGATGAATGGAAAGAAGCGATGCAAAGGGAATATGATGCCCTCATAAATAATGGCACTTGGAAGTTGGTTTATCCTCCATTAGGAACCAAACCAATTGGCTGCAAGTGGGTCTACAAGAACAAGTATAAAGCTGATGGCTCACTTGACAAGCACAAAGCTAGGCTTGTAGCAAAAGGTTTTGCATAGAAGGAAGGGGTCGATTATGAGGAGACTTTTTCCCCCATAGCAAAATGGGCTACCATCCGAACACTCTTTGCCCTAGCAGCTCAGAACAGTTGGAAGGTCCATCAAATGGATGTAAAAACTGCTTTCTTGAATGGAGATCTAAAAGAGAATGTTTTTATGTCCCAGCATGAAGGATTTGTTGTGAAAGGACATGAACATAAAGTATGCAAACTTGTAAAATCCTTGTCTGGCCTCAAACAAGCACTGCGAGCCTGGTATGAAAAACTAACTAAGCATATTATGAAACTCAATTTCAAACATTATGATCTTGATGATGCAACTTTATTTGTCAAGAAAGTTGGCAAAACAGTTGTATATCTTGTGGTATATGTAGATGATCTTTTGATGCAAGGAACAATGAAAGCTACATTGCATCCATAAAGAAGGAATTGGGGAAAAGTTTTGAAATGCCTAATTTGGGCTATGTTCATTACTATCTTGGTATTGAAGTAACCCAACATCCAAAGTCCATATTTCTTTCTCAAAAGAAATACATTGGAGATCTGTTGAACGGGTTTGGCATGACAGGATTCAATACTCTTACTACTCCAATGGAACAAAACTTAAAGCTCACACCTGTTGAAGGAAAAAAAATTTGAGGATGCACCAAAGTATAAACAACTTGTAAGAAGTCTCAACTACCTAACTACTACCAGACCAGACATTTCATTTGTTGTTGGAATCCTCTCCAAGTTTATGCAAAAGCCTTGTGAGGGACACTGGTCTACTGCAAAAAGAGTTCTCAGGTACTTGAAGGGAACTCAAGACTTTGGAATCAAGTATACACAGGTGGACAACTTTAGTTTGATTGGATACTCTGATTCAGACTTCAATGGAGACAAAGAAACTGGGGTGCCTACTTTAGGATATGCTATGAGTCTTGGATCAAGAGCTATCTCCTAGATATCACGCAAACAATCAGTTCCAGTAGATTCCACAATAGAAGCAGAATACGTGGCATCAACTAAAGCATCAAAAGAAATTATGTGGCTCAGGAAAATTCTTGAAGATTTACAAGTAAAACAAGTATAATCAACTTCACTCATGATTGACAATACCTCTGCAATAAAGTTGGCCAAGAACCCAAAGTTCCATGATCGAACGAAGCACATCAATACCAAATATCATCTTATTCGACATCATGTTGAGGCCAAAACAATCCATATTCATCATTGTTCCACTAATGAGCAAATTGCGACATCTTCACCAAAGAACTTGGAAGAGAAAATCTTGAACGATTCAGAATGATGCTTAGACTCACCAACATCCCTTCAGATTAAGGGGGGGAATGTTGACACCTAATCAGGATTGGGTGAATAAATAAAATCAATGTAAATAAATAATAAGAGATATGAACAATCATCGAGAGATGAAGTGAACAGTCTCCCTCATGTATATAATAAAGACTAACTTGAAGGAATAATATGAATTGATTTGTGTTGAGGAGTTACTACCTGGCCTGACAGATCCCCTGGATCAATCCTTCAAGCCATTGAAATCTAAAAGCACCATGATGAATTCAATAGAGAAGATGTTTATAGACCTAACTAGTCTTTGAAGCCCCTTATTCATCAAGTTGAACACAAGTCTTGGCCTTGTTGATCCTTTCTACTGTTTTCTCTTTATCGATCCATTTACTATCAATTTTATTAATGAACAAAAAATAATTTAACATGATGCAAAATTTATGTATTTTGAAACAAGGATGATGCCAATAAGATGCAGAATTTTTATATTTTGATACACTTATAATACCATTATGATGCAATATTCAATACACATCTAGAAAGTATTGATGTTATTAGTACTATTTTTTACATTTCCAAAAGTTAAAAAATCCTTTGAAAAAAGCCAACTCTATTCTCACTTGGTTTTAGTTACTTTTGAAGTATTAGGTGAAAGCCATTTTAAAACAACGTTAAATTAGTTTCCGCACAGTTGGAAATGAATTCTTGAAAACCAAAAGAGGTTTTTTTTACAAGAATGGACCAATTTACAAAAACCTCTCATTTTTTACCCAACTACCTCATCAATTCGACTTAACAACAAAATAAAGATGGATGAGGAGGTTTTTAGATCCATTTTTTTGGATCTTGATATTTGTTTGATATTTTAACATATTTTGTAATTTTAATTTCCCAAACATTGTGGATCTCAGCTTGATATATTATTCTATATAATACATGAAAAGGAGGGTCCAGGGGTTGGATTTTGATAAAAAGATAGCTATTGTCTGTGTGTTTTTTCAAATCTATATGCATTTTACAGTTGCCAATATTATAAGATTTATGATTATTAACACAAATATTCATGTGATGGTTATTCCCTTCTCTATTATTCCATTTGAATGTTTATCTTCAAATGTTTGAATGAAAGAAAATGTCATGGAATTCATAGTCTAATACTCTGTTTCATTAATTCAAATTCCCGCACTCCTTTCTTCTAAAGATACATTAGGGTTCAGTTTCCATGCCCTACTGCAGTGGATTATTTTTCCTATTTTCTACTGCCATCCACAATGATAAGTTGAAATGTCTAAGGTGTGTCATCTATCTTGCCTTTGTCAATATTTGATCATGTAGCCAATGTCTTCGCGATTGCAACAAACCATAGATTGTTGACTCCATTTCCCAATGGACTGTCTCTCTCATGCCCAACCAAACCCTTTTTCAACACCCCTTGACTAAAGATCTAGCCATTATTTCAAGTACATAGTTAGTTACTGAAGTGGCACTAGGTAATAGAGATGTAAGAGAGAGCCCTCTCTGGGTTGGAGGGGCTAGCCTCTAACCTAAAAGTTTGGTTGAAAAGCTTACCTTAACAATTTTCTTCACATCCGAGAAAAACTCTTGAGTGTTAATAGATGTAACAACCAAACATAACAATTCTAATCAATCACAAAAAACATGTGTTCAAAGAAACAATCATGAAAACTTGACTTTAAAATTTGTTTCTTAAGAATGTATGACCACAAGACATTATAGAATAATTTCGTGTGACTCCCATTCTATGAGTAATACAATGTCAAAAAGGGCATGCATTGAAAAAGAGGGTGTTGGGAAATGGTGTAGTGATGATTGGAGACTTCCACAATTATTCATATTGTTAGATATTTCTGGAATAGCATTATGTAATATATGTGATCTGTCCTATTACATATATTACACAGTGTTATTCCGTAAATCTCTAACAATGATGTAGTGATGTAAATTTTATGCAAATCACATTTTCCACCATTGTGTCATGTTCATTCAAAATTGTTTTTCCTTCCTCAAATAATACATTACATGGAATTGCTAAAGAGAAAGAGAAGGAAATATATTGTAGTAATTTATGAATTCTCAAACAAAAAGATATCTAATGTTAATTTAGGTGGCATCTAGGATTGCTTATTTTTTTCCAAGGAAATATTTGGATAGATCCACCCACTGGGATCACTTCCAGCCAACTTATTATCATAGCCTAACCCCGAGGGTGTCGAGGATAATTGACCCCATGACCTCCCGTTAGTGACGAGAACTCGACCAATTGAACTAACCCTCAGGGCTAGCATCTAGGATTTTCTTATACTTCACAATTATATCATATTAATGAAAATAATTTGGAGGAATTTGTTTTTAAAGATCGTAAATTAAGCACATTGGGACTATGTGCTATTTGAATTACTGGGATTCTAGTGGCAGGCCTATAAGGTTTTACAACTATCAATAAACTAGTTTAATTTATTGTAGTCTTATTGGAGTCTTTCAAATCTTTAGCTTTATAATTGATTCACATCAAAATCTTGTCGGATTTTCCTAAGTCACCTCAAATTTTTTGGGGAATGTGGTACTTTAACATTGAGTTGTTCTCATCCTTTGAGTATTATATCTAATTTCATTACTTTTAATGAATATGGTAGAGATTAATTTGTAGTTTTATGTCATACATGTCCCATTTAATGTAAAGTAAGGTTGTCGATTTTTGTTAAATGTGTAGTTTGGGGTTTTTTTATCTTGCATAATATTGGGTGTACATTCAACACATAGATACTGATATAAGAATGGTGTTATTGGTGGGTTGTTGTTTATTGGTTGAGGTAGATAAGCACAAAAGTATAAGTGTAGGTTTATGAAGAGATGAAGGAAATGTAATATTTGTTTAATGATATTAATGAGAAAACATGAAGTTTATAGTTAATTCCTTGTTAGCATGGGGACGAAATAATGTTTTGAGTTAATTGTGAGAGAATATAAGGGGTCCAATAAATTAGCAGGTGTATTGCATGTGTGTAGGAAAAATTGTAAATGGCATTGAGTAAAGCACAAATTAATTTGATGCCAACGATTGGTGATGGGTTCATAATATATTTCAAATAGAAGAATTCTAATGATGATGGAGTGTAATGCTTACTCACTTATCATATTATGCTATGCCAAATTGTTAGCCTACCTGTTGTGAGATGTCTTGATGTGATAGATGCTTATTAGTGTTATTAGTATACATTAGTGTTATTAGTATACACATGAGGTATGTGTATGCTAGCTACATACTTAGACCATGCATGAATACAATAGTATTCTATTGCTTAATATGCTAGATGATTGATGAATGGTTTTTTTATTATTAACCTTAATATTGATAAATGTTTAAACTTATTATAATAATTAAGCTTGATTAGTAGTTAGTTAAATGATTAACCTTCTAGTGTAACTAATAATTGATTAATAGCTTTGAGGGTTAGCTCAATTGGTCAAGTTCTCGTCGTTAAAGCACATTTTTGATTGAGAGGTTACGGGTTCAATTATCTCATCACTCTTGGGGTTAGGCTCTGTGGTTGAGTCGACAAGGAGTGATCCCTTTGGGTGGATTTGCCTAGTACATATATTTTGTGGATGTAGAATTCACCAATCTCCAAGGTAAGCTGGTGGTGGCTAGAGGGTCATGAATGAGAATTATCTGGCATTAATTTAAGAGGGGAAGACTTTGGACTTTACAGAAGATAAGTGCAAGGAGGGAGCTGCAGGATGAAAACTTTTGTTTTTTAAAGTTTCAAATGGGATATCATATTTTCATGGAAAAGTGGGGGAAAGGAGGGTCGATGGAAGGAAAAAGGGAGTTTTGAATAGGGAAGGGGATTTTGAGTGGGGCATCGGGAAGGTGTTGTCTTTAAGAAATCGAATACACTACGACTATAGTATGGACATGGGTTAAGAAGGAAAGGGAACTTATGGAGTTTCCACAGATTTTTTGTGCACTAGAAAGCCAGATAGGAAGTTTCTAGTTGCCAGGGTGGCATATTCAGTGAGGTGTTCCTAGGAAGAACACTATAATCGAGCCACAATAACCACATTTTTTCTTGTTATTTTTTATTGTCAAATTATATGAATTACTCATGAATCAGAGTGTGCTTATTTAAAATGTGTTTTTGAATGTATGCTAATAAACATAGTAATGATATGTATGTTGTGAATGAAAAACAAAAACTAAGTATGCAACCGAAATAAACAAAAATGTTTTTTTTGCTAAGTTTTTTCTTACAAGCTCGAGATCCATAGAAGGTGATCTCATATGTGGTATCAGAGGAAGCATAAAAATATTGGGCCTAAAAATCCACCTGCACCCTTAAAAGGTTATATTATTTTTATTATTCTGTATTTCATTAAAGATGTGGGTGAATGACTTGACCACCTAATGTATTAATTAAGGGGGTTGGGTGCAATCGGTTAGGTTCAAGAGGTAAGGTGGCAGTGGCTAGAGGGTCATGAATGAGAATTAGGTGACACTAATTGGGGAGGTGGGTAGGGTAAGACTTTGGACTTAATTAGAGATCAATGCAAGGAGGGAGTTTGGGGACGAAAAATTTGGTTTTTTGAAGTTTTCAGATGGGAAATCATTTTGTCATGGAAAAGTGGGAGAAAGGAGGTTTGATGGAAGGCAAAAGGGAGTTTGGGATGGGGAAGTGGATTTTGAGTAGGGCATCGAGAGGGTGTTGTCTCTGAAAGTTAGAAGACACTACAACTCTAGTCTAGCCATAGTCTAGCCATGGGCTAGAAGGGCAAGGTAACCTACAGATTTTCTCTGCACTAGGAATCGAGATAGGCAATTTCTATTTAGCAGGGTCACATATTCAATCAGGTGGTCCTAGAAGGAAGACTTCAACCGAGCCACCATAACAAAAAAATGTTCTTGTTATTTTTATTGTTAAATTATATGAATTACTTATGAATCAAGTTGTGCTCATTTAAAATGTCTTTTTTAAATTTATGCTATGAAACATAGTAATGATAAGTATGTTGTGAATGAAAAATAAAAACTAAGTATGCAACTAAAATAAACAAAAATGTTTTATTTTGCTAAGTTCTTTTTGTTTTACAAGCTTGAGACCCATAGAAGGGGATCTCATATGTGGTATCAGAATGAGATTCAAAATAATGGGCTTAAGAATCCACCTACACCTTTAAAAGGTTATATTATTTTTTTATTGCATTAAAGGGGTGTGTGAATGACTCAACCACCTAAGGTATGAATTGGGATGGAGGGTGCAATGGGGTAGGTGAAAGAGGTAAGGTGGCAGTGGCTGGAGGATCATGAATGAGAATTAGGTGGCACTAATTAGGGTAGTGGGTGGGGGAATACTTTGGAATTCATGAGAGGTAAGTGCAAGGAGGGAGATGGAGGAAAAAAACTTTGGCGTTTTGAAGTTTTCAGATGGGAAACCATTTTGGCATGGAAAAGTGGGGGGAAGGAGGGTCAATGGAAGGCAAAAAGGAGTTTTGGATAGGGAAGTGGATTTTTAGTGGGGCATCGAGAGGATGTTGTCTCTAAGAAATCAAACGCACTATGACTACGATATGTACATGGGCTAGGAGGGTAAGTGAACCTATGGAGTTTCTCTGAACTAGGAAGCTAGATAGGAAGTTTCTAGTTAGTAGGGTGGCATATTCGTTTGGGTGGTCCCCGGAGGAACACCGCAACCAAGCCACTGTAACCATGCTTTACTCTTGTTACTTTTTATTGTTAAATTATATTAATTTCTCGTGAATCAAATTGTTCTTACTCAAAATATTTTTTTTTAAATGTATTATATTAAACATAGCAATGATAAGTATGTTGTGAATGAAAAAGAAAAACTAAGTATGCAACTGAAATATACAAAAATGTTTTTCTTTTGCAAAGTTTTATTTTTACAAGATTGAGACCCATAGAAGGGGATCTCAAATGTGGTATTCGAGTGAGGTTCAAAATCTTGGATCTAAAAATCCACCTACACACTTATGCACGAGTCTACCAACCCCAAAATTTCTTCCTACTTGCAAAAAATATGGGGATAAAAATAAAATCTTAAGTAATAATGGAGACATTTAGAAGGTAGACCATAACAATTATAAGGAAAATAGAAAAATATTTTGTTGGGAGAAAAAATCTAATAAACCATTATCCAAATGTATGAGCATGAGGAAGCAACAACCAAAACTCATTGAATACCTAATAAGAGTTAGACTTAAGATAACAAATATGAATAAAAATAAAAGTCTTCCATTAGATAGAATTTCCTCAACAATGGATAAATAATATTAACCCATAGGCCTACCCAAGACATATGGAAAATGGTGGTTGTGATGGTGTCTACTAAACCTAGAAAATTCACAAGACAAATATGTGAAACAAAAGTAAGAAGGAGAATTAGATGCACCTTATCATGGAGGGTGGATATTTGGCACTTACAGTGGTTGAATTCTTTGAGATTTTGGTTTATCCATGTGGATATTGGTGGCCACCTTGCTATTCCACCTAGACCCCTAGTGAGTTTCATCAATTTCCTTGCTTATAACAACATTTACTTTTTAGCAGTTTTTCTAGTCTTGAACTTCTTAAGTTGTTTTGACCCCCTAAACGAGACACTTTAAGGCATAGTTTAAAAGCACCCCACCTATGACAAAGATATGTATTCCATTTTGCAGGCTTGCCAACAATGGAAGCATTACATTATGGGAGAAGGAATCAATTATCCACACAGACCACCAACCCCTGCAGTTCATATAGACATAAGGAAAGTTGCAGAACAATCACCATCAGAAATGGTCCACATCTCTGCAATAAGAAGGGAAGCACTAATAATGTTGTAGATTGTCTCAGTTGGTCACTGGTCATGGTGCTGACCACTCTGGTCGACTTCTGTGGACATAAGACTTCGGAATGGCCACATATTTACAAGGGTGATCTAGAATTCAACACCACATACTAGATGCTCCTGGAAGGTAAGTAGGTTCCAGACTTTCACCTCTAGGACTGCTATTATGCTACCTGGGACACCTCTATGCACATTCAAGAAAGTGTGCCAAGATGATTTGGGAGGCGCAATACAGTCTATTCGTTGGATATTTTGGGATAGAAAAGACAATGGCAGTACTGCAGAAGTAATTTATTGGCTAAACCTTCGACAGGATATTGGGAAGTACATCATGTCCTACACTTCCTACATCGTTGTCAAACCTACAATCAAGAAGCAAGGCATGTATGTTCCTCTGCCTACTCCTAGTCGGCCCTGGGAATCCATCTACATGGATTACATATCGGGCCTTCCTTCTACCAAGCATGGCAATGACTATGTTTTAATGGTTGTCAACATATTCTCTAAGATGGCCATTCTAGCGGCTTGCAAGAAGAGTATCTCAGCAGAATCCACTTCCAAACTCTTGTTTGAGCGAGTATGGGTACACTTTGGGATCCCATAATCCATTATCTCATATCAGGGCAACTAGTTCCTAAGTGCATTCTGGTCAAGCCTCTGGTCGTTGTTAGATACCAAGCCCATTAAGACCATGGCCTTTCATGCCAAAATTGATGGCCAAACAGAGGTCGTCAACAGGATGATTGTGCATATCCTGTGCATGTATAACTCAAAACAATGACGCACATGGGATGCAAGCCTCCTCTATGTCTAACAAAGCTACAACAATGCTCTACAATAAACCTTGATTGTGACATTTTGAGTTGTAATATATGCCCCCTAATGTATAAGATTAGAAGAGAAGTTGATGGTTGAAATACATTACAATAGTCTTAATGGGTACAATAGATGGAGGGAGTCAAGGACATGGAACCTATAAAAGACTACAAAATTCATAAACAAATACATAAATATATATCCCCAAGGTAGGTATACCAATACTCGGTACTAAAAGAATAGAGCATGGTTTCCCACACAATATACTACAAACTCATGCCATCGAGGACTGATCATGATACAATGTAGATTGTTGTCATAGTAGATATTAGTAGGGGTATAGATACCATTGTCAGTGCCCAACTGATGGCCCTCAAGGTACATAATACATTATCCAACATAGCTTGGGGGAGGCAATGTGCTTGAGTGAGATAGCCCCATGCCTCAAGGTCTTCAGCTCATCCCAATGGTATGAATCACTACATGCAAATGAATGAGATGATGTCGAGCATGTGGGGAGACTATCTAATTACCAAGTGGTAAGGAATCCCTTTAACGGATATGAGGAAGACCACCACTAATGAAAATCGTTCCCAATTTATCTAACACAATCTATCGAATGTGAATTCAAATGAACTAATGTCAAATACTTGTAAAATTGGTCAACATGGGCCAATAAGGGAAACCCACTATCAAGAACGATGAAGCCTTCCATTTAGGATGAAAATCTCCAAGGTACTACATTCTTTCTATATATACATCCTAAATAAGGTGTTGGCAATGATGGGAAGAGATCCATCAAAGGAGGCCCTTGATGTACCCCCCATCATTCAACATGAAACTTAGACCAGGATGAGGTCACT
This sequence comes from Pinus taeda, assembly GCA_000404065.3. Lineage (NCBI taxonomy): Eukaryota > Viridiplantae > Streptophyta > Pinopsida > Pinales > Pinaceae > Pinus > Pinus taeda. The sequence continues at coordinate 24,564 of APFE031070573.1, forward strand.
TATGGTAGAAAATGAAGAAATGATGCACGAATGATATAGGGATGAATGACGCAAAAGGTAGGACAATATTGCAAATGGACGACTCTAACTAGGACTAACCTCGAACATATAACAACATGACACAAGTGTTTACTTGACAACTTGGACTGAAGAATACTATACAAACACAGTGCTCACATAAGAGGCATCACCATAGCCTAGGGACTAGAAGGGTGATCCAGGTGGCTCTAGAGACACACACAGGACAAAGAGGGCTCGGGAAAGCTCAAAAATCAAAGTGCTTGGATTATGCTCGAACTAGGACCAGAGCATAGAACTCATCGTCTTGATCACAACGGTGTGAACGATTCGTCAATCCGAGTCCGGATGAAGGAGATAGATGCAATCAAAGTTTGGTTAACTTTTGATGACTACGCAAGTTTAATGAGGACACAATATGCACTTTTTTGGCGGACGAAATCCGGCCAGATTCTGGGAAAAATTGTTACCTCGTTAAAATGACTCCTTTGATCCAAAACCAAATTTCCAAAAACGTGCAATTTGTTTTATATATAAAAATTAAAATTAAAAAAATCGTTGGCAGGCCACCAACCTCGCCACCCCAACTCAACTCCACTCATGTATTAAAATATTGGTGGAGAGGTGGGCCATGATCCCCAGCCCCTCCCACAGAACTCTCCACCTGAAACTACAACAAACATTAATATTCGTGGTGGGCCAACCCTTGGGGCACAGACCCAACCACGCTCCACCTCACACATATAACAACCCATGACAAAAGTATTAAGTGTGACCAACTGGCGGGAGGTGGGTATGGTGGGCGGGCCGCCCAAGGTGGGATCGACCCAACCAAAACCCCAACTTAAGAAAAAAATCGTTTGGTTTGTGTAAAAAAAGGGAGGAGGCGGGGTTTGACCACCCGACCTCCTCCCTACTAAACCAGATCTCAACCATTACACCAAACCACCTTATTGAGAAATCTGCCCATGAAATTATATTTAAACGCAGTTTTTCAATGTTCTTAGGCAGATGGAGGAACCAGGAGTGGGCACACGTTTCGAGGTGGAGGAGGCAGTGCACGCAATTCGAGGCATCATTTTGTAGGAGGGTCGAATTTTCACTTTGTTAGATTTTGACAAATTTTATATGGTTTCAGCACTTCTCGACGCCACGAACACAATGGCATTGTCTGTTTCTCCATCAGAGTTATGCATTTTCAGCCATTTTTCAGTATGCAGGTGGAACCTTGACTACTGCAAAAATAGGGAGCGGAACTATGATCCTTGGAATTTTCCCGAGGAGGTAATTTTTCTCCACCTGAAACTGCAACAAACATTAATATTCGTGGTGGGACGGACCTTGGGGCACGGACCCAACCACGCTCCACCTCACACATAACCAAACCACCTTATTGAGAAATCTTCTTGTGAAATTATATTTAAACGTAGTTTGTCAGTGGCAGAGGAGGCAAGCACACAATTCGAGGCAACATTTTGCAGGAGGGCTGAATTTTCACTTCATCAGATTCTGACAAATTTTATATGGCTTCAACACTTCTCAACACCACGAATGCAAAGGTGTTGTCTATTTCTCCGTCAGAGTTCTGAATTTTTCGGCCATTTTTCAGTATGCAGGTGGAACCATGACTGCTGCAAAAACAAGGAGCAGAACCATGATCCTTGGAATTTTCTCGAGGAGGTAATTTTTCTCCATGTCAGAATATAGTCAAGTTTACAGTCGTTTTTCATGATTTTCTACAGGGATCACAATGGTGAGGTTAGATTCGCATTTCGAGTTGCATATTTCCAGTCCACCCATGGAGCAAAATCTTTGAGGAATCTAGGGGGAATCTAAAAGATTCCTTGAGCCCCAGATTCTCAATTTCTCAGAATTCAGAAATTTGACAGTCGATTTTTCACTATTCGACGCCAAAAATATGATGGTGCATTCATATTTTTGATTTTCTCATTTCATTTTTCGGCCACTTTTCTAAGTGGAGTGCAGGTGTTAGTATTCATGTGTGAGTATTCATTTCCATGCGATTGATGCCGTGAGATCAATGGTCCGAACAGCTTCAGCAATTTGACATCCACTTCTTCAGACGATCCTTGGATGTGAGGTACATGCAGTTTATTCATGTACTTCTTTTTCTATGCATCCTGTTGCACAAATCCTTGTTGGATGTTGATGAGGGATCTTGTTTATTACTTGTTTTCATGATTCCTGCTTGATGTGACACATAATTGTCTATGTGATGTACTTGTTGTCATGATTCGCCATGTTATGTTTTGAGATCCCTTTGTTGCATGTTGATGGGATACTAATGTTTTCGTCATGCATGTTTTGCATTGAGAACCCCTTTATGCCATGTTGGCGAGATGCTCATCATGCATGAGTTTATGTCATACTGATAGGAGTCCTTTTGACTAAGATTTCCTGTAGCGGAAGATCTCTTGGAGCCACTCCTGCGTGAGTGCATTTTCCTTGTATGATCGTGACATCATCTCTTATGTACATCATCACTATTGACAAAACTTAATGCAGCAGCCTACACCATCTTAACACTAGGGCCTGGAGACATAGTCCCTCCTGGATGAACTCCATTATCAACGGCTTATGTTTTCATGTGTTGATGATTGACATGATCCTCTTATTTACAACATGCAAATGTATTAACTTATATTCTTTTAAAAATGAAATTTAACACATCACGAAAGTAAAAGGTCTTGGAAGGGTCCTTTGTCACACCCAGACCTGGATTAAGTGGTATCAGAGTGGTCTTTGCGTTGATGTGAATTGCAAGTGTGAACAATGGAACGTGTAGCGACAGAGGATGAAAAAGCAATGTACAAGGCCATGCTCAAAATTACCAAAAGAGTGGAAATAATGTATGAGACTCTACAAAAAGAGACAGAGGAAAAGGAGCGATTGCAGCTTCAGTTGCAAGCCATGGAAGAGGCCCTAGAAGAACTGAAGCACAACAACCAAAGCCTTCAAATAGATAACGTTGAATTGAAGATGTTTCTACATGAAGAGAAAGACGAAAAACAGAGTTTGCTACAACAACTGCGAGCAAAGGATGAGGCTTTGGAAAAGTTGCAGCTTGACCCATGTGAGGTAATAAGTACTTTGAATTCATGTATGTGTCCTGATAATGATTTCGCTATTTTTGAAAATCATACCATAGGAATTGGCTCCAAATTGTTGAAGAGAATGGGGTATGAAGGAAAAGGCTTGGGTGTTAATGGCCAAGGAATTGTCAATGCCATCAAAGTAGAGGAATTACCCCATCAGGAAAGAATTGGGTATGTCAAAAAGGAAGTTGTGGAATGCGGCACGACAGTTATCGAACCACCAACAACAGATGATGAGAAGCCATCATTAGTTCTCTCCAAATCGACAAAGGAGGTGAAGGATGTTGATTTCCTTTCAATTTCATCGTCACATAGTATGATTTATGATGGAGATTTGGAGATCCCAATTACAAGGACAAACATCAGGCTCCTTACAAGGAAAAGGCACGGGGAGGAAGACATACTTGGCGTTAGTAACCAAGGCATAACTCAACCATTGGAGGTTCTACAGAGACTTCAATTTGCAGGCTCGAGATACACAAAAGGAGAATACTCGAAGGTGTCAGATTCTTCCGAGACAGTGTCGAAATCATCGAGGAAAGAGAATGATGGGAACACATCCCCATCATCCTATGGCAGTTTCCATTGTAGGGAAAGAACTGAGGCAAGCTCTCATCGCCATACTTACACCAGGGATAGCAAGGAAAGGTATAATCAGTCTCGACATTCGAATGTTCATTTCTATTTTTATCATGTTTTTAATGATGAACGTAAAACATGGAATCAAAAAACACGTACGTTTTGTGGATTGCATAATCATACATTTTCTAAGTGTTGGAAAGAATGGCAGCACACAAAAGGATGAGGCGTGGAATACCCTATAAACAACAGGTAAAAGAACATGTTAACAAGATCTGGAGGAAGAAAACCTATTGCAGTCATTGCGACAGAAGTGGCCATCAAAGAGCCACTTGTTGGAAGCTCCATCCAGAGTAGCGCCTTAAAGACAAAGTGTCGGTGCATGAACCAGGTGAAGAAGTTGTTCAACCATCGAATGCGCCACAAGGAGGCAACCCATTCACCTTGATAAGTGAAAAATAGTTTCTAAATATGTTAGTGTTTCATGGTCGTGCTTTTGTAAATCATTGGTTGCATTTTAAAATGTAAAAGTGATGATGTGTTTTCCATCACTTGTTCAATAACAATGATGTCTAGTTTTATTTTATGTTGCATGATAAATTGTGAGAGTGATGTTGTGTTTTCCATCACGTGTCAAAGAAACAATAGTGTTTGGCCTTATATTGTCAATCATGTGTTGTAGTGATGATGTGTTTTCCACCACTCTTTCAAGCAACAATGATACGTTGGCCTTGTTTTCATAGCTGGGGTATTGCGTCCATCTTGATGTAACTTGACCATCGAGTATGTGTTATAGAATCGTGGCAAGTGTGGGACGCTTGGGTCATTTGTTGGTCATGAAAGTCAAGCATGTGAAACAATGTACTACAGGTTGCAGAAGTAGCAGGTGTCGGCTCATTGCTTAAGGCTCCGAAGAAAAAAGGTGAAGGAGATGAGAGCGAGGCCCTTCAGGACGCTAGTGATGCCGACAAGGTACATAAAAGTTGCAGATTGTTTTTCATGCTTTTGGAGGACCAAAAGCTCCTCAATGGGGGGGATTGATCTAGGTGGCTCTAGAGACACACACAGGCCAAAGAGGACTTGGGAAAGCTCAAAAATCAAAGTGTTTAGATTATTCTCAAACTAGGACCAGAGCGTCGATCTTGTCATCCTGATCACGACAATGTGAACAGTTCGTCAATCCGAGTCTGGATGAAGGAGATAGAGGCAATCAAAGTTGGGTTAAATTTTGATGACTGGGTAGGTTTAATGAGGACACAATTTGCACTTTTCTAGCACACAGAATCCAGTCACCTGCCCCTCCCATGAAACTCTCCACCTAAAACTGCAACAAACATTAATACTCGTGGTGTGCCGGCCCTTGGGGCACGGACCCAACCACACTCCACCTCACACATATAACAACCCACAACAAAAATATTAAGTGTGACCGGCCGGCAGGAGGTGGGTACAGTGGACGGGCCACCCAAGGTGGGCCCAGCCCAACCGAAACCCAAAAAAAAAAAATTGTTTGGTTTGTGTAAAAAAGGGAGGAGGCGAGGTTTGACCATCCGATCTCCTCCCTACTAAACCGGATCTCAACCATTACACCAAACCACCTTATTGAGAAATCCGCCCACGAAATTATATTGAAACATAGTTTGTCAATGCGCCCAGGCAGATGGAAGAACCAAGAGAAGGCACGCATTTCGAGGTGGAGGATGCAGTGCACGTAGTTTGAGGCAACATTTTGCAGGGGGCCAAATTTTCACTTTGTCAAATTTTGACAAATTTTATATGGTTTCAACACTTCTCGACACGACGAACGCAATGGAGCTGTCCATTTCTCCATCATATTTCTACATTTTTTGACCATTTTTCATTATGCAGGTGGAACCATGACTGCGACAAAAATAGGGAGCATAACCATGATCCTTGAAATTTTCCCAAGGAGTTAATTTTTCTCCATGTCGGAATATAGTCAAGTTTACAATCATTTTTCATGGTTTTCCATAGGGATCACAATGGAAAGGTCAAATTTGCCTTTCAAGTTGCATATTTCCAGTCCACCCATGGAGTGAAATCTTTGAGGAATCTAGTGGGAATCTAAAAGATTCCTTGAGACCCAGATTCTCAATTTCTCAATATTCAGAAATTTGATAGTCAATTTTGCACTATTCGATGCCAAAAATCTGATGGTGCGTTCAGATTTTCATTTGCTTATTTCATTTTTCGGCCACTTTTCTAAGTGGAGTGCAAGTGTTAGCATTAATGTGGGAGCAATCATTTCCATGCAATTGATGTCGTGAGATCAATGGTCTGCACAGCTTCAACAGTTTGACATTCACTTCTTCAGATGGCCCTTGGTTGTGAGGTATACATAGTTTATTCATGTACTTCTTTTGCTATGCATCATGCTGCACAGATCCCTGTTGTTGTTGATGAGGGATCTTGTTTATTACTTGTTTTCATGATTTCTGCTTGATGTGACACAGAATCGTCTATGTCATGTACTTGTTGTCATGATTCGCCATGTTATGTTTTGATCTATTTGTTGTATGTTGATGGGATACTCATGTTTTCATCATGCATGTTTTGCATTGAGATCCCCTTTATGCCATGTTAGTGGGATGCTCATCATGCATGAGTTTATGTCATACTGATAGGAGTCCTTTTGACTAAGAGTTCCTATAGCGGAGCTTCTCTTGGCGCCACTCCTGTGTGAGGGTATTTTCCTTGTATGATCACAACACCATCTCTTATATACATCATCACTATTGACATCACTTAATGTAGTGGCCTACACCATCTTGACACCGAGGCTCGGAGACGTAGTCCCTCCTGGACAAACTCTGTTATCAATGGCTTATGTTTTCATGTGTTGATGATTGACATGTTCCTCTTCTTTACGACATGCAGATGTATTAAATTATGTTCTTTTAAAAATGAAATTTAACACATCACGAAAGTAAAAGGTCTTGGAAGGGTCCTTTGTCACACCCGGACCTCGATCAAGTGGTATCGGAGCGGTCTTTGTGTTGATGTGAATTGAAAGCATGAACAATGGAACGTGTAGCGATAAAGGATGAAAAAGCGATGTATGAGACCATGCTCAAAATTTCCAAAAGAGTGGAAATAATGTATGAGACTCTACAAAAAGGGACAGAGGGAAAAGGAGCGATTGCAGCTTCAGTTGCAAGCCACGAAAGAGGCCCTGGAAGAACTGAAGCACAACAACCAAAGTCTTCAAACAGATAACGTTGAATTGAAGATGCTTCTACATGAAGAGAAAGAGGAAAAACAGAGTTTTCTACAATAGCTACGCGCAAAGGACAAGGCCTTGGAAAAGTTGTAGCGTGATCCATGTGAGGTAAAAAGTAGTTCTTTGAATTCATGTATGTGTCCTGATGATGATTTCATTGTTTTTGAAAATCATACCATAGGAATTGGCTCCAAATTGTTGAAGAGAATGGGGTATGAAGGAAAAGGCTTGGGCATTAATGGCCAAGGCATTGTCAATCCCATCAAAGTAGAGGAATTACCCCGTTAGGCAGGACTTGGGTATGTCAAAATGGAAGTTGGGGAATGTGCCACAAGAGTTAGCGAACCGCCAACAACAGATGATGAGAAGCCATCATCAGTTCTTTCCAAATCGACAGAGGAGGTAAAAGATGTTGATTTCCTTTAAGTTTCATCGTCACATAGTATGATTTCTATTGGAGATTTGGAGATCCCAATTACAGGGGCAAACATGAGACCCCTTACAAGGACAAGGCATGATGAGGAAGAAAAACTTGGCATTAATGACAAGGCATAACTCAACCATTGGAGGTTGTGCAAAGATCTCAATTTGCAGGCTCGAGATACACCAAAGGAGAATGCTCGAAGGTGTCAGATTCTTCCGAGACATCGTCAAAATTGTCTAGGAAAGAGAATGATGGGAACACATCCCCATCATCCCATGACAATTTCCATTGCAGGAAATGAGCTGAGGCAACCTCTCATCGCCATAATTACACCAAGGACGTCAAGGAAAGGTATAATCAGTCTTGACATTCAAATGTTCATTTCAATTATAATCATGTTGTTAATGATGAACGTAAAACATGGCATCGAAAAACATGTACCTTTTGTGGACTACATAACCATACATTTTCAAAGTGTTGGAAAAGAATGGCAACACACAAAAGGGTGAGGCGTGAAAGACCCTCTAAACAGTAGGTAAAAGAACATGTTAAGCAGATTTGGAGGAAGAAAATGTATTGCAGTCATTGTGACAAAAGTGGCCATCAAAGAGCCACTTGTTGGAGGCTCCATCCAGAGCAGCGCCTTAAATACAAAGTGTCGGTGCATGAACCAGGTGAAGCAGTTGTTCAACCATCGAATGCGCCACAAGGAGGTGACCCATTCACCTTGATAAGTGAAAAATGGTTTCTAGATATGTTAGAATTTCATGGTCGTGCTTTTGTAAATCATTTGTTTCATTTTAAAATGTAAAAGTGATGATGTGTTTTCCATCACCTGTTCAACAACAATGATGTCTGGTCTTATTTTGTGTTGCATGATAAATTGTGAGAGTGATGTTGTGTTTTCCATCACGTGTCAAAGAAACAATATTGTTTGTCCTTATTTTGTCAATCATGTGTTGCAGTGATGATGTGTTTTCCATCACTTGTTCAAGCAACAATGATACGCTGGCCTTGTTTTCATAGCTGGGGTATTGCGTCCATCTTGATGTAAACTTGACCACCGAGTATGAGTTATAAACTCATGGCAAGTGTGGGACACTTGGGTCATTTTTTAGTCATGAAAGTCAAGCATGTAATTTTAGAAACAATGTACTACAGGTTGCAGAGGTAGCAAGTGTTGGCTCATCACTTAAGGCTCTGAAGAACAAAGGTGAAGGAGATGGGAGCGAGGCCTTTCAGGATGCTAGTGATGCTAACAAGGTACAAAAAAGTTGCAGATTTTTTTTCATGCTTTTGGAGGACCAAAAGCTCCTCAGTGTGGAGGATTGATCCAAGTGGCTCCAGAGACACACACAGGACAAAGAGGACTTCTTAAATCTCAAAAATCAAAGTGTTTGGATTATGCTCGAACTAGGACCAGAGCATAGATCTCATCGTCCTGATCATGGCGGTGCAAATGGTTCGTCAATCCGAGTCTGAATGAAGGAGATAGAGGTAGTTAAAGTTGGGTTGACTTTTGATGACTGGGCAGGTTTTCATGAGGACACAATTTGCACTTTTCTGGTCGATGGAATCTGGCCAACTCCGGCCAGATTCTAGGAAAAATTGTTTCCTTGGTAAAATGACTCCTTCGGTCCAAAACCGAATTTCTAAAAATGCGCACTTTGTTTTATATATAAAAAAAAAATGGGTGGCGGGCCACCAACCTCGCCACCCTAACTCAACTCCACTCATGTATTAAAATATTGGTGGAGGGGCGGGCCTCTGTGCCTCCCCCCTCCCCCCCCCCATGGAACTCTCCACCTGAAACTTCAACAAACATTAATATTCGTGGTGGGTTAGCGCTTGGGGCATGGACCGAACCACGCTCCACCTCACACATATAACAACCCACGACAAAATTATTAAGTGTGACCGACCGGTGGGTACAGTGGGCGGGCCGCCCAAGGCGAGCCCGGCCCAACTGGAACCCAAACTTTAAAAAAAAAATCATTTGGTTTGTGTAAAAAAAGGGAGGAGGCGGGGTTTGACCACCCGATCTCCTCCCTACTAAACCAGATCTTAACCATTACACCAAACCACCTTTTTGAGAAATCCACCTGTGAAATTATATTTAAATGTAGTTTTTCAGTGCGCTCGGGCATATTGAGGAACCAAGAGCGAGCATGAATTTCGAGGTGGAGGAGGCAGTGCACACAATTTGAGGTAACATTTTGCAAGACGGCCAAATTTTCACTTTATCAGATTTTGACAAATTTTACATGGTTTCAGCACTTCTCGACCCCATGAACGCAATGGCATTGTATGTTTCTCCATCAGAGTTCTGCATTTTTTGGCCATTTTTCAGTATGCAGGTGGAACCATGACTACTGCAAACACAAGGAGTGGAACCATGATCCTTGAAATTTTCCTGAGGATGTAGTTTTTCTCCATGTCGGAATATAGTCAAGTTTACAGTTGTTTTTCATGGTTATCCACAGGGATTGTAATGGCGAGGTCAATTTCAAATTTTGAGTTGCAGATTTCGAATCCACCCATGGAGCAAAATCTTTGAGGAATCTAGGGGGAATCTAAAAGATTCCTTGAGCCCCAGATTCTCAATTTCTCAGAATTCAGAAATTTGATAGTCGATTTTGCACTATTCGATGCCACAAATCTAGTGGTGCATTAATATTTTTCATTTTCTCATTTCATTTTTCGGCCACTTTTCTAAGTGGAGTGCAAGTGTTAGCATTTATGTGCGAGCAATCATTTCCATGCGATTGATGTCGTGAGATCAATGGTCCGAACAGCTTTAGCAGTTTGACATCTGCTTCTTCAAATGACCCTTGGATGTGAGGTATATGGAGTTTATTCATGTACTTCTTTTTCTATGCATTGTGCTACACAGATCCCTATTGGATGTTGATGAGGGATCTTGTTTATTACTTGTTTTCATGATTCCTGCTTGATGTGACACAGAATCGTCTATGTGATGTACTTGTTGTCATGATTCGCCATGTTCTGTTTTGAGATCCCTTTGTTGGATGTTGATGGGATGCTCATGTTGTCGTCATGCATGTTTTGCATTGAGATCCCCTTTATGCCATGTTGGTGGAATGCTCATCATGCATGAGTTTATGTCATACTGATAGGATTCCTTTTGACTGAGAGTTCCTGTAGCGGAACATCTCTTGGAGCCACTCCTCCGTGAGGGCATTTTCCTTATATGATTGCGATATCATCTCTTATGTACATCATCACTATTGACAACACTTAATGCAGCGGCCTACACCATCTTAACACTAGGACCCGGAGATGTAGTCCCTCCTGGACGAACTCCGTTATCAACGACTTATGTTTTCATGTGTTGATGATTGACATGTTCCTCTTCTTTACAGCATGCAGATGCATTCACTTATGTTCTTTTAAAAATGCAATTTAACACATCATGAAAGAAAAAGGTCTTGGAAGGGTCCTTTGTCACACCCAAACCTGGAAGGGTAACCAATATGGTGAGATATTGACTCAATAATAGAGCGACTATGCTAATGATGTGGTTCTAAATCCAGGAAAAGACAAAATGTAAGAGTATGACTCAAACAAGTTCCATTTTCAAGGGAGTCACAACAACCATGATAAAATGAAGAGAAATAGGCTCTTCCACCCTTTTACCTTTTTTTATAGATGATCCCTTTCAAATTTTAATGCCCGTGAAAGAGAATACAAGTGACTTTGATAGTGTCTTTTTAATTTAGTCTTGATGAGAATGAAAAATAGTTAAAAGAATACTCAAATCAATGTCTTTTTCATGACTTTCATAGTGAGGTCGAAAAAGAAATAAAAGTACACTCATGTCTTTCTTATGGTTTAACGAACATGAGAATAGGGAAGAGCTTGCTCGCTGACTTTACTCTTGACTAACAAGTAGGAAAGAATGGAAATAATTTGACATCTTCAAGTGATATTATGAGCATGAAAAAAGTGCAAAAGAAGCTTGGGATTTTCATTGTTTAATGAGTGTGAAAATAAGACCAAAATAAAGCTAATTCCAGATAGACAAGTGATATCATTGTATGGATTTAGTTCTGATGCTAACAAAATTTACCTAAGAAAAGCAAGAGAAAATGGCAAAGTGTATGGATATGGAAATCTACTCATCGCAATGATCTCTCTAAAAGGGTGAGAGAGGTTGCAAGATGGAGGTAAGGTTAATGTGAAGGAAAGAGATTGAGCATGGCTACAAAGGTGGGAAGTGTGATGAAGGCAAGCAATGTTATGATAAAATGTATCAAGACATTGAATATCATAGGCATAGGTGACCAAAAATTAAAAATAAAAAGAGTGGGGATCCCCCTGTAAAGGTTATAGATGGCTAGAAATAAAATACAAAGAGAGGCATGAGGCTCACTTTTGATATCATGGTGGGCTCTAAAGAGGACCAGTAGACCTACAAATGAATGTAGCATGGGCACCGAGGCATAAATTGAGTGCTAATCTAGGGCACCCATGAAGGGTAGGTTTTACCACACAAATCACGATGTGCAAAAAGGCATGGTTAATGTTGCAACCTAATAGGGTGAGACCTAAGGCACATTGAAACGATATGGGAAAGATAAAAAAATGTAGTGGAAATATTGATGTGAATCCTAACCCAAATGTTATTTTGAAAAGTATACCTCAAGTCATAATGAAATGTGATACAAACTTCATGTTCTTTTCCAATAGAGAACCAAAATATCCTTACATAACCATTAGTAGCATGATAATATAGTGAAAATACATTAAAAATACCCCCAAGAATGAAATCTAGGACAAAAATACATTAAAAATACCCCCAAGAATGAATTTGAATATATTAATATTTTTTTATATTTACAATAAAAGTATATTACAATGTTTTTCCTTTTGTGGAAAAGTTTACATTGGTTAAATTGGTCTCTAATCATTAAATCTCTCATTTTTGAACATTTATTTTAGCTCTAATCATTTAATTTTTTACAAACAAACAAAAATATTGGCCATAGCTCTTTGTTACACCTCTTGCATTATCCTTGATCTGAATATGTAAACTTGAAGAGTTTTAGCAATTTGCAAGTGAAAATTATGTGTTTTGGGTAGAGGATCAATTTACTAAACACGTAAAACAAGTGAACTTAAAGAATATTTACATCCAAATAGAGACAAAATAAGTATATCTGAAACACATAACATAGAACATGATAAAAGACTTCACCCCTTTCCTGGGCTACATCTCCTGGTCCAGCTTCCAATGCAGGGCCTCTTTCATTAAGTGATCATAAGTGAGTTTACATGATTTACATTATTCAAACAACAAAAATAATGTCTTCAATGGATTTAGCACTGTCAAAAACCCCCATTTGTGTTCTTTATGCGCCTCATTTGGCCAAAAATTGAGTAAGTTATGCCTGTTACAAGTTTTTCCTGAATTATATGGCTAGTCATCCTATAATTCGATCCAAATCTAGCTTGAGTGCCCCAAGCCCAGAACCGGCATGAAAACTTGGCCTACAATCCTGCTTGATGGGTGAAATTGTAGGACCATTAATCCTCACATTAAGCCCCCAGTTCCAAAAAACTTGGTCATGTTAGCACATACGACCACATTAAGGGCCGAGATTCAAGGGCCTAACTCCACCAACTGTTTAAGCGCCTGTGATAAGGCTGCACTCCCCTCGCATTGGATCTTAGTGAACTAGAGCTAGCCCCCTTATCTCCTTCGTGCCTACAATCATGTGGTTTTCATGTGCCTTGGGGTCTCACTCCCTCCTCTTTTCTGTGCACCCAATGTTATGGGGTGCCATGTGACCCTGAGGCTAGCCCCTTAAACTTTATTGCCACGATTCTTTTCATTGGGCTCTGACTACGTTGTTTGTGGGGTGTTGTGGTCATGCGTCAGGCTAAGGCCTAGCCCCTTAGCCCCTCCGCCTACAGTCCCATGGGCACTAGGGTGGCTAGGGGCTAGGGCTTAGCCTGGCCCCTTCCCCCATATGTGCTACCATTAAACTTTTAATAACACCCATCCACCATATTTATTAAGAAACACTTGTGGCGCGGTGGTGGAGCACTATGCTGCCACTCTAGAGGTCTATTGTTTGAATCCCATGGAACCCCGATCTAGTTATAAACCGAATTTTTCTAAATAAGAGGAGGCCATGTGGTAGCCACTGATTGGCCCACATGGATCTTCCCCATTGGTCCAACACAAAAACCAATGAACAAATAAATAACCACCATACACGAGCCAATAAGAACAAGACAAGTGTCATCCATCCATAGTTTTGTATAAACACAATCAACATACAAAATTCTTATTGGGTGTACCTGCAACTTCAACTTTTAAAATTTTAGTTGTTTGGAAAATCAACCAAAAAATGATATTGGGAGCGTATGATATCAGTTTTGAGTGAAATGAGTTGCGTTGGATTCAGATCATGAAATATATTTAGCCTTTCAGGTTTCAAGCTCTGTCACACACTTGATTTTTTCTCACTAAATTGATCCCCTAGATAAATCCTCCCCATTGGAAGCTCTTGGACCTCCAAAAGCTCATTTTCAGTCAACAATTAGATGAGGGTACAATTCCCTCACCCTTCCAACCTCAATATTATTAGCTTTGCTTGGATTTGTCTCTTTGAGCTTTTCATGAAAGTACATCACTTTGCCTAATTTTGGAGTCCTTATCTTGCTGTCAAAGATGACATCTTTCTACAATTTTCAAAGATATTTAGAACAAAAAACTTCCCTTGAAGGAATCTGAACATTCCCTCCTCAGTCTTCAATCAATGGAAACTTAAAAATTTTAAGTTCCTTTCACCTTGAACATTGCAATCATGACGATGCTTAGCATGTCTAGCCTTTCACTTGGCTTGACTCTTTACCAAATGTGATCACCATCACCATGCACCATCCTTCTTGAAAGCCAAAAAATTATGAAACCCACAAGAAGATGTTTTGGGACCAATGTCCTCTTTGTCAAATAGCCTTTGCATTTTATTTTTGACCTCTGCATGCTTTAACACCGGTTTCTTGGTCATATCAATGTTAAAAAATGAAGCATCCTGCTGCAATTGCACTTCATTTTGTTTACCCCTTTTAGGAGGCAACTTGTTAGAATCTTGAAACGTCTTATCACATGAATTAGAAAACTCAATGAAATCGAATTTCAAATTTGATTCATATCCTTGAAAGGCTTTAGGTTCTTCAACATCTTTGTGCTTGAACATTAAAAATGCAAAATTCTAACTAACATTCACAATCCTCTTCATTTATCTAGCATTCATAAGAGATAAACTTAATTTCTTGTTATGCACTCTAACAATGTACTCCATTCTATTCTTGAACAAATGATATGGGTTCTCATGGAAATGAAAAATATCTCTCTTATCATAAAGATATGAACTTCCCTTAACAATACCACATATAACAAGCGGAACTACATCAAGTTCAACCTCATCAAGAATGCTTGCAGTGATTGCAAATCTAAGTGCATTTCTTTGTCACCTACAATTTTTCATTCTCACATACCCAATCTAAAGGATAAGGTTTATGATGAGGAATGGTTTCTAAATTCAAATTCTTGACAATTTCTTCTGAGATAAGATTTGCTCCTGAACCACATCAAACAATGTATCTATCTTGGTATGTTTTTAGATGACTCAAATGTGGAAAATCTATATTCTTGTTTTTTCATATTGAGTATCATTAAGACAATTTGAAGAACTAGTACTTGCAATGTCCTTACCTTTCAAACTTGTGGTTATGATCTTTGTTTATGTTGAAGAATCCAGGGTTAATGTAATTAATGAGATTCTTCTTAGCATGATAACTAGTTGTGAGGCGTTTTTCAATTTCTTCTTATTCCGATCTTCACTTATTATTATTAGAGTGTGTTTTCTTTAGTTCATCAAATAGCTACCAAAATAAAGAGGCAAGAACATGAGATGTTGGCATTTTTCCACGGCCAAAAACTCTCCCTCTTAGAGAATAAAACCCACACAAAATTCTTCTTATAGAGATCCCAATTAACAAATACCAAGACCATGATCCTTGAACTACTATGCCACACAAGACCAAGACATCAATGCTCTTCTTCATTGTTGTTGAGATCATCATAATTGTTGCTTCATCATTGTTTCACTTAGATCATTGCAGCTTTCTCACCAAATTCATCTCTACAACACCATTATTATTGTTACATCATTATTGCACCTTGCTACATTACCACCAAGATCTTTGTTGCCTAGACCATGATTGTGACTAGGATCATGACTATATGTAGAAGATATGCCGAGATTGTATGATGATTGCTATCCTCTTTTTTGAATACTCTAAGTTTGTAAGACAATGATTGTTATGACTGTGTTTATAATATATATGTTGAGACAGAGTATTGAGATAGTTGTGACTTGTCAAAACTCCCTCTTAACGAGGGACTCTTTTATGCATCAACAACTTTTTTCTTCATGGGTCCTTCAACTGCTTGATCAACTTCTCTCCTTGATGTCATGAATGTTGTGTCTATCTTTCCATCCCAACTAGGGAGGATATCATGTGTCCTCATTTCTCTTCATGTTATTCACCTAGACTTATAGTTGTTAGTCCTGGTCTAGTGCATGACACATGAAATAGAAAAGCACAATTGTCACTCCTTTTTAATTAGGGGTGATCCAATCCAAGCTCCCTCTTGATGAGGGAATTTTCAGAACTCCCTCTTAACTAGGGATGCTTCTATACATCAACAACGTCTTTCTTCATGGCTCCTTCAGCTACTTGATCAACTTCTCTCCTTGATGTCATGAAAATCAGTTGAGCTTCTTCCTTGTAGGGAAACAACCATCAATCACTTTCCTCCTTGGTTCATCATGTCATCCATTTCTTCAAGGAAAGTGACCTTATTCATATCTAGAACCTTCATTATATGAATACTTCTTTCTCATCATCCTTCTTCTATCCACCACATGAATTCTAGTTGCACTTGTATTTACAACTCTTGTTTGAGTAACCCTTCATTATCCATATATTATTCAAGAAATCAAAACATCATATTAAATTAAATCA
The DNA here is from genome assembly GCA_000404065.3 of Pinus taeda. Lineage (NCBI taxonomy): Eukaryota > Viridiplantae > Streptophyta > Pinopsida > Pinales > Pinaceae > Pinus > Pinus taeda. Next base: position 41,005 of record APFE031070573.1, read on the forward strand.
TACATTACGAGATGGATCTTCATCAGTACATCTTCTTGAAGGTATCATCATCCTGCACACATATTGACACATATCCCAAATATATCCATTTTCAGGGGTCTTCATCTTTTTCATACTTTCATCAGAGTCTTCATATCTTTCTGGGAGATTTCCTAGTCAAATATTCTTGTTATTTTGGATGTTGATTGCCTTCATCATGGTTGCATATCTCACAATCTCTTCCTTCCTCACACATTCCATTCCTAGGAGCTTTCAATCAGAATTTCTTCATTCTAGTCAACCACCTCATAATTCATATGAGGACATATTATGTTGATTTCATCTAATGTGACTTATGCCTTCCTACATACTTTTAGAGGAGGAGATCCTTTTTATCTTGATCATGCTTCTGAAGATAGGAGAACCTATCCATGTTACCTACAACCATATGACATGACATTATAATATTAAGCACAAGAATACGTACATTATTTTACCTTCAGGTCATCGAGGCTTCTTCCAGCAACTTCCTTGATTGAAAAGATATGCAATCCCTTGTTCTGCTTCATGTCATCATATCGTCATATCATGATTTCCATAATTTGGAGTTCTTGTTGAAAGACTTGCTTCCTCTCTAGATTAGTGAACCCTACGATGAGGATTCCATCAGAGAATTTTGAGGATCTTGTATAACCCCAACTAGAAGATGTTTCCTTTTTGACTTGATGTATGATAAGCCTTGTCTTAGATGACTCCTTCCTTTCCTTCAATGTCCACTAAGGTTCCCAAGAGATATATCCTACATGTTTGTCTGTCATGGATTTTGCCCTTCATGATTCCCATGGTGATGTCACGAGATCTTGTTTATAATGCTTCCATGATGCCATGATGCATCTTATTATCATTGTCATATTTTATAAAACAAGATTTAGGAGCTTATGATAGGAACCTTTTGTGAGATATACTATCTTACTCATAGGAGAGATTTATTACTCCCTTTTTCCTTGGCCCTTTTCTTTAGCTTCCTCCATCTTTCAGTGATATGAGCTTCCAAATATTTCTATAGCATTGAATCTTATCTATATGTTTTTTGTCTTACTGCAGGACCAACCTTGACTTTCCTTTCTGCACATGGTTGAGTTCTTTTAACCTTCAATATTTTTTCCATCAACTTGTCTTTCTCTAGCATAGAGACCACAAGTTGTTAAATAAGGTAACCTTATTTTTCATGGACATTTGAGATCTTGGCTCCACAATTTCTCCTTCTCCTATTTTAAGCTTCAACCTTGTAAGCATTAGAAAAAACTTGCAAACAAATCAAACCTTCACAATAACTTGTTGCTCTGATACCAAAATGATCTGAATATGTAAAATTCAAGATTTTTAACAATTTGCAAGTGAAAATTATGTGTTTTGGGAAGAGGATCAATTTAATAAACACATAAAACAAGTGAAATTAACCACAATTTATGACCAAACATAGATAAAATAAGCATATCTGGAACACATAACACAAAACATGTTAAAGGAGTTCACCCCTCTCCTGGGCTACATCTCCTCATCCATCTTCCAATGTAGGGACTCTTTCATTAAGTGCTAAAAAGTGTGTTTATATGCTTTTACATTATCCAAACAACAAAATTGATGTCTCCAATGGATTCAACTGTCAAAAACCCCCATCTGGCTTCTTTCTACCCCTTAATTGGCCAAAAATTGAGTAAGTTATGCCTTTTACAAGTTTTTCCCAAATTATATGGGTAGTCATCCTACAATTCGAACCAAATCACCAAATTAGCGTACAGGCTGTTGACTGGGTGTACCATCAACTTCAACTTTTAAAATTTTAGTTGTTTGGAAAATTAATCAGAACACGATATCTAGAGCATACGATATCAGTTTTGAGTGAAACAAGTTGCATTGGATTCAGATCATCGAGATATATCCAATCATTCAGGTTTTGAACTATGTTGCATATTTTGAATTTTAGCACTAAATTTATCCCTTGGATCAATCCTTCAAGCCATTGAAATCTAAAAGCACCATGATGAATTCAATAGAGAAAATTGTTATAGACCTAACTAGTCTTTGAAGCCCCTTATTCATCACCTTGAACACAAGTCTTGGCCTTGTTGGTCCTTTCTACTGTTTTCTCTTTATCGATCCATTTACTATCAATTTTATTAACGAACAAAAAATAATGTAACATGATGCAAAATTTATGTATTTTGAAACATAGATGATGCCAATAAGATGCGAAATTTTTATATTTTGATACACTTATAACGCCATTATGAAGCAATATTAAAACCAAATCACCAATTCAAACCAAATTCCCAATTAGCGTAT
>APFE031070581.1:0-15497 GCA_000404065.3 Pinus taeda
TGATTCACCCCCCCTCTCAGTATTATTTCCAACATTGTCAAGCTTTGTCCAACAATGAATAAGCATGGGAAGTCACAATAAAGTGCGTAGGTGGACTGAGGTTAAATTATCAGTATGGAGGATTACACATTGAGTCAGTGGAGAGATCAGGAGCCCATCCTTATTTTTAATGCCATGAATGAATTCAAGAATTAGATGCAACAACAACAAGAGGATCCATACAAAGGTACACTCGGGCAGTGTGGAAATATGCAACAGGTGTAGTATTGTGCAGAGTGAAGTAGAGGATTAAAAGCAACGATTGTCATCAATCATGTGGGGAAAAGGAGTATTGTTGTATGAGTTGAATAGAGTGGAGATTTGTGTGAGCTGAGCAACAAACAAAAGTGTTGAATTGGAGTAGAGTGAAGAAGAGAGGCTGTGGAATAAGAGGTAGAGCTCAAAGGATAAGGAGCTATTGTGTGAGGCCAAGGGAGTCTGTGGAATAGTAGAGGACCAAGAGTAGAAGTTGATTTTGCAACCAACTAGATTGGAATTTTTATGCATTTGTATGTGCCTTCGTTTTCAGTTTGAAATTTGTATGAAAAGTATAACAATGGCAAGAGTAGGTGGTGGCCTGCATTCAGAAGAGGTTGGTTCCTCTTGGAAAGTAGGTGCTTGCTAACCTAAGGGGGTCGGTGCCTCTTGTGAGTGGATGATCACAAACAAACTGATGTAATTAAGTAGGTTCTTAATTTAGATCATAAAAACAATAGATTGGTGGTTTTTCCTCTTTGGGTTTCCATGTGAAAATATCAGTGTCAATATGTGTATGTTTCCCATGTAATGGATTGTATGTTCATATAAATGTTTAATCTCACTTCTAATTTGCTTTATGAATGAATGCTCTCATAAGTAACAGACAGTGGAGGAAAGAAATAAAAACATATTCAATAAAAAGCTTTAAGAACCTCACAATTATTGATTCACCCTCGTCTCAGTAATTCCTTATTCCAACGATTGGTATCAGAGCCAACTTCCTTCAGGAATAGTCTAACCACTGGAGGGTAGATATATAAGTAATTATGTCTAGGCAAGAGAGTAAAGGGGCTTATTCAAGAAGAATATCAGTGTTTGATGGGACAAACTATGCCTTTTGGAAAGTAAGGATGGAAGCGTATCTTATGTCCTTGGGAGTAGATGTTTGGACTTCTTTGCTAGTAGACTATAATGTCCTTGATATTCCTCCCACTGATGCAGATGGTAAAAACTTGTATGGAAATAATGCTAAAGCCAAGAATTCCATTCTCTTTAGTCTTATTCAATCAAAACTTGTATATGTTATGCATTGTAAGTCTACTATGGATGTGTGGGTGAAGCTCAATTAGAGTCATGAAAGAGATGACAAAGTCAAGCAAGCCAAACTTCAAACCTTCAAAATGAGGTTTGAAAGATTAAGAATGAATGAAGATGAAAGCATTACCAAAATAATTTCTCAGAGTTGATGAAGTAACCAATATGATTAGACGACTTGGTGAAGAAGTCAAGGAAGATATGATTGTTCATAAAATATTAAGATCTTTTCCAATGGGATTTAATTCCAAAGTGTCCTCTATTGAAGAAATGTCTAACTTAAAGTATCTCAAGATGGACCAACTACTTGGTACTCTCACAGACTATGAGATGAGAGTAGGAAAAGAGAAGTCTGAACGTAAGGAAGCAACGGTCAAAGTGTCCAAAAAGGCCAAGGAGCATGAAGATCATCAAGATTTATCTAGCTGTGAATCTGATCAGGGGTTGGCTCAATTAGCTAGGAATTTGAAGCGTGGCTTAGGAAAATATAAAGGGAAATTTAACTTTAAATGTTTTGGCTCTGGAAGATTGGACATTTTTTGTCCAAGTTCCCTTACAAAGAAAGGGCTGGAAAGGAAGATGACCAGAAACTTGGAAACAAATTTGAGAAAGATCTGAAGAAAAAGTTCTATAAGAAAAGGGAGTTCTACTCCAAAGAGGATAGCTTAGCACCAGAGTTAGGCAACAAAACATATTCGAAGGATGATTCATATAAGTATTTACTAGTGGAATTTGGAACAGACTCTAAGAAAAAAATATTATAGACTTTGAAGAGGAAGAAGAAGAAGGAGTGGTGGACCTTGAAGGGGAACTTGTCAGTTCTCTTGATGAGTTAAAGAAAGAAAGAAAAATAATAAGCAACTAAAAGGAAAACTACAATGTGATAAATAAGGTATGTATAACTCTAACAATGATGAGTTTTTTTATCAAAAAGAAAAACTTGAAGAAGTAATTAAAAGTAAAGATAGTTTAGTCCTTCTACTAGAAGAAAAACAAGGAAAATGTGAGAAACTAGAAGAAGAGAACAAACAATTAAAATAAGAGATATTCAAGATAAAGAAGGAGACGATATCAAAAACTTGCAAAGTTGAAATTCTATCCTTGAAAGTTAAACTAGAAGAAGTTAAACGAAAGGAATATTTTCTTCAAGATTTGATCCATGAATGGGAAGATAATTGTCAGAGTCTTGAGGCATAGGCTATCTATCTAAGGAAAAATCTTGAGAAAATAAAGACTGAGAAAGGTTTAAATGAAAAATTTGTAGAAGGCACAAGGAAACTAGATCAGATTCTAAACAGTTAAAGGCCCTCAAGAAACAAAACAGGTCTGGGATACTCAAAGACACATGAATATTCTATGGGGAAGATAAACTTCAGGTCCGCATGATTTAAGGAACCCCAGATATATGTAAATAAGCATCAATAAAGAATCAATGAAGATAAAATGGCAATAGGACAAAGAGGAGATCATCACTGGAATAATAACTCCATCCACCCTAAGGAGCCACACCAAAGGAGAATGAATCAATCAACCAGACAACTGAGGTATCTTCATGCACAAACTCATTAAACTTCTAATAATAGGTACACATATTCATTTTATGTTAATTTTTATAAGTGTCATATCTTTGGACATAAGGTTGTTGATTGTAGAATAATCAAAGTTGAAAGAGATGAAAATCCTAGATATAATAAGTATCATAATTTTAGATCTCAAAACTCTTCTCTCAGAGATAAAAATGTCTTCTCTCCACTATTAGGTGATTTTGATTGCTTCAAATGTAATAAGTTTTGGCACAAGGAAAGTGAGTGCAAAAGTAGGTTTGAGTACCTATCTAAGTCCCAAAAATATTCGATAGTCAACTACCCAAAAGAATAAGGAGAGTTGGAAACGATAAACTCAAAAGCGCATGCAATGTGGACTTGCTCTATTAGCGCATAATCAAGAGAGAAAATGGTATGTGGATAGTGGTTGTTCCAAGCATATGAATAGGGATAAAAGTAAGTTTCTATTACTAAAAGAAAAGGACAAAGGGAAAAATTTCACTTTCAAAAACAATGCTCCAATAAGAATTAAGGGTAAAGGAATAGTCAGTCTTGATAAAAAAACAAAGGCACAAAAGGTGTTGTATGTGGAAGGTCTCAAGAATAACTTTCTTAGTGTAATCTAGATGTGTGATAATGGATATAATGTGACCTTTCGATCCCAAGATTGTGAGATCTGCAATATGAAGGATGGAAATCTAGTGGGAAAAGCAATCAAAACTCACAATAATGTATACCTGTTTGATGACACCAGAGTAAGTTTCTAATTAAGAAATAAAAATGAAGCATGGTTATGGAACAAGAGACTTGGCCATATGTATTTTGACATTTTGGTAAGATTCAACAAGCTAGGAGTTGTGAGAGGATTTCCAAGACTGTCAAGGCATGATAACTCAATTTGAAAGTCATGTCAATTTGGTAAGCAAAACAGGACTCACTTCAAGTCAAAATATTTACCTTTGTCTAGACCACTGGAGCTAATTCACACATATATCTGTGGCCCAACTAAAGAAAAATGCCTAAGAGAAGAAATTTATTTTATGTTCTTCAATGATGATTTTACTAGGGCCACCTAGATCATGCTCCCAAAAGAAAAATCACAAGCATTTAAGAATTTAAAAAAATTGAAGCTCAAGTAGAAAATGATAAAGATCTAAATATCAAATGATTAAAATTAGACAAAGGAGGAGAATACACCTCAAGAGAGTTTGAAGATTTCTGTGAAGAACATGGCATCAAGAGACAAAATTCAGTGCTTAGAACTCCACAACAAAATGTAGTAATGAAGAGAAAGAACAAAACAATCCAGGAAATGGCCATAGTTGTGTTGGAAGAAGAAGATGTATCTCACATATTCTGGGGAGAAGAAGCACAAGAAAAAGTGTACATATCAAATAGAACTCAACTTGGACCTAATAGTAATAAGCCTCCCTATGAGTTATGTAAGGGAAGACCTACATCAGTTAAATACTTCAAGGTGTTTGGGAGCAAGTGCTTTATCAAAAGTAATGATAAAAATCCTGGAAATTTTGACTCCCATGTTGATGAGGGCATATTACTCGGGTACTTTGCTCCAAGTAAAGGATATAAGTGTTACAACAAATGGAAAAATAAGATTGAGGATTGCATTGATGTGATAGTAGATGAAATAGATTCACAACCTGAGTCCTCTAAAAGAAACACGAACTCAGATTGTGAAGTAAATTCAGATATGAGGTCCTCATATCAACAATAAATCTACTCAAATGGTGAAGGCAAGGAAACGAGCACAACTCCAACACCAAAAACAACTTCCAGGTATGCATAGAGGAAAATCCCAAGAGTTAGATTCTTGGAGATCAAAGACATGGTGTTCAGACTAGGAGGAAACTTGTTGGAAGTTCAAGTTGCGCAAATATGGATTTGTTGTCATAGATTGAACCCATGAATCTCAGCCAAGAAAGTGAGGACAAGTTCTGGGCAAAAGATATGAATGAAGAAATTGATCAAATTGAAAATAATGACACTCGGGAGCTTGTTCCAAGACCTAAAGAGAAAAATGTCATTGGAATCAAATGGTTTTTCAAAAAAATACTAAATGAGTAGGGTCAAGTAATCAGGAACAAAGCTCAACTAGTCTGCAAAGGTTATGCCCAAATAGAAGGGGTAAATTTCGAGGAAACCTTTGCACCAGTAGAAATACTAGAAGTTATCATAGTTTTTCCTGCCCTTGTCATTCATAAAAACATCAAGGTATATCACATGGATGTGAAGTATGCATTCCTCAATGGAGATAAGGAAGAAGAGGTTTACATTGAGCATCCAAAAGGATTCATGCTCATCGAAGATGAAGGGTTTGTGTGCAAAGTAGAAAAGGCCCTATATGGACTCAAACAAGCTCCCATAGCTTGGTACAAAAGGTTGGATATATAACTTCAGTAACAAGGCTTTAAGAAAAGTACTGTTGACATCCATTTATACATAAAGTCTGAAGGCGACCATCTACTAATTGTACTAGTATATGTGGATGACATAATATTTGGTAGTGACATGGAACGATTGGGGCATCAATATGCAAAATGTATGCAGACAGAGTTTGAAATGTCCATGATCAAAGAGTTTCTTTTATTCTTGGGATTGAAAATTGCTCAGTCTCAAAATGGAGTGTTCATCTCCCAATCCAAATACCTTGGAGAAACTCTGAAGAAGTTTTGGATGGAAGATTGCAAGCTAGTTAGCACACCTATGGTTATAGACTGCAAATTGTGGAAAGAATACGAGACACCTTTGATAAATAAGACTGAATACATATCCATGATAGGAATCTTGTTGTATCTCACAACTTCGAGGCAAGACATCATGCAAGTTGTGGGTCTTGTGGCTAGATTTAAAGCCTTCCCTCGTGAAATTCATGTTATTGATGTCAAAAGGATTTCCAAATATCTTCAAGGAACAATAGAATATGGACTGTGGTATGCAAAGAGAAGAAAATTTAAGTTAAAGGCCTACATTGATGCTGATTGGGGAGGAAATATTGATGATAGGAAGAGCACCTAAGGTGCATGTTTCTTCTTGGGAAAATGCTTGGTGTCATGGGTCAGTAAGAAACAAGCCTCCATTTCTTTATCGATTACTAAAGCAGAGTATATTGTTGTTGCCACCTGTCGCATGAAAATTCTATGGATGAAGCAGACTTTGAAATATATTAAGGTAGATTTGAATGATCCTATAGATTCCAATTATGTGTGATAATACAAGTTCCATCAGTATCTCTAAGAATCCAGTCATGCATTCAAAGATCAAGCATATTCCTATGAAGTTCCATTTCTTAAGAGAACAAGTTGCAGCCAATGTTGTCAGACTTGAATATGTGGCCACTAAAGACCAACTTGCAGATATTTTTACTAAGCCATTGTAAATAGAACCCTTTCAATATCTCAAGTATCATATAGAATTTGTGACTCCTCATTTCAAATAACTCAATTTTGGTGTGTGTTGGCAGCTACTCCGCATATGGGATTAATGAAAGAGTAAGTTAAAAGTGGTTTACGGGTGGTATTCACGGGAATCCTTTTCCATTGATGCCAAAGGGGAGAATATTACTGGTGCATCGAAGAAGATCAACAATGAAGAGGTGAAACAAAGAAGATCATCAATGAAGAAGACAATGCATCGTTTCAGGGGGAGCTTATGTTGTTTCCATCAATGCTAAAGGGGGATATTGTTGGATAGTTGGCATTATCTGGATGGATAGTGGATATGAGCGTGTTGGCATTGATGTCAACTGGATTAGCATGGATATTTGAGATAGTAGATTCCAACATTAATGTGGTTGATGTATCTCACTCGGGGGGGTCCTATGGTTGCTGCGGTATTTTGGTAGAGAATCACCATAATAGCAGGCTTAGTGAAAAGCCATAAAATGATTACTATAATGATTGGGATTTCAGGCTTAAGAGGTGTCCTATGGTTACTGCATGCTTCTGGTAGAGAATCACCATAATAATAGGATTATTGAAAAGCCATAAAATGATGATTATAGTGATTGGCAGTTCAGGCTTAGGACGTGTATTATGGTAGTTCGAGGATTCTGGTAGAGAATCACCACAATAACAAGCTTACTAGAGAAGCCATAAAATAATGACTATGGTAGGTTCGTGGAGCCATATTTTAGGTTTCAAATGGGCTCAAAGGCTACATTGGATCGTCTCCAACAAAAAGTTCTTTGAATAAGCTTTCCAATCGTACATGGAAGTCCGAAAATGGGAATCAAAATCAAAAGTTATTGTTTGTCGAAGTAAGGAGGTTGGAATCCTTAGGAGGAGGCCAAATATTAGAACCTCGAAGAAAAGGTTGGATTGGAACCTAGGAAAAGGAGACTTATCGAAACCACAGAGCAAAGGACTGATCAGAACCTTGGAGAAATCGGATCGAAACCTTAGAGAATGATACTTATCATAACCTCAAAAAAAAGGACAGATCAGAAATTCAAAGAAAAGGCCAGATAAGAACCTCTGAGCAGGAGACTTATCGAAACCTAGGAGCAAACTATATCATAGGTCAAGGCCATCAAAATCTCGAAACCTCATAAGTCCTTACAGATTGCAATTTCCTGGAAGTGCCAAGGTTCGCAAAGGAAAATAAATACAAAGGAATTCAATGAAGGGCCAATGAACAAGAAGGCTCTTTCTCTTTCTCCTCTTATAGACACATGACCTCAGCTGATTGGTCCTAAAGAGATGATGTGGAAAATGAAATAAGTGTGACATGGTAGTACAGTGGACACATGGAAACTTGATTTGGAATTTTCAGTGGCCTAATGGGGAAATCTGGGACATGTGTCACTATGAAGGTCGCTTCACATGGAGTAATGACAACAACAAGATGTCATCTCAGAGGTCGGCATATCGAAGGTTGAGGACCTCGTAACACTTGTGCAAATGGCATTTGAAAAATCATCTGATGAAAAGGGATTTGATATTAACTAGCACATGGTCGTGTGAAGACCAAAGGAATCAAGCACTTGAGGAGAACAATACACAGCGAGAAAGGCTCTTGGCAGGAGGCTGAAGGCCTTAGCACTCAAGTGCTATGCCCTCAGACACAACACTCGATTTGATGAAGGAAAAAGTGATAAGAGATAAGCTCCAAGGGACTAAATGTATCAAAACTATGTGATTTCGTAACGTTCTTTTGATATGAGTTACGATAAGTCATGGCTCCGATACAATAGTATAGAGAGGTAAATGTTGAATGAGTCAATAGTTGGAGATTAATTGCAAGTCATCGGATTTGGTTAATGAAGTTAATGGCATCTGTAGAATTTGTTGAGACAAGGCAACGAGGACAACGGTTCATAGAGAAGAACTGATGAAATGGTACTTGGAAGAAAGCCATACTCTACTTCTCGTGCATGCATTGTAGATTAAAATAAGGAACAAAGTGGCTATTCCTGAGCAGTGTCAAGCTTTGCAAAGAAATGAATAATAAGTCACAATAAAGTGCACATGTGGATTGAGATAAATTATCAGTATGGAGGATTATATAGTGAGTCAGTGAAGAGCTCGGGACCCCATCCTTATTTTTAATTTTGTGACTGAATTCAAGCATTAGACACAACAACAGTAAGAGGAGCCATACAAAGATACACCTGGGGAGTGTGGAAATAGGCAACATATGCAACATTGTTCAGAGTGCAACAAAGGATCAAAACCAGTGATTTCCATTGAGAAAGTGGGAAAAAAGAGTATTGTTGTATGAGCTGAATAGAGTGGAGCTTTGTGTGAGCTGAGCAACCAACGCAAGTGCAGAACTGGAGCAGAGTGAAGAAGGGAGACCATTGAATAAGAGGAAAATTTCAAAGGACAAGGAGTTGCTATGTGAGGCCAAGGGAGTCTGTGGAATAGTAGAGGAATGAGAGATATTGGCTTAAGCGGTCTTGACCCAGGTTCAAAGTTAGCTGCGCCAACCAATAAAACCCTAACTGCTGACCCTTTCAACAAAAACCCGTGTAGCGCAGGCTGTAGTCTCACCTGAAGCAGTATTGGGGGATGAAAGAACCAGGTTTCTACAATCATAGGTCAGTGTGATGGGTTCCTATGATTTCTAGGGCTTCTTTCGGTCTTCGCGAACGCTTAACCCTTAAAATATAGATAATTTAAGTAACTCACAAAAACAAAATCTAAACCTTCGCGAAATGCTTTAAGCATTCATAATAGTAAGTAAATCAGCAAATCTGCTACTTTCGCATATCAATTAAGCATTACTTCATATAAAGTCATAATAACAGAGTGAATATATAGAAATTGCATAAGTAAATATAGACGCACAGATACAAGTATGGATCAAAATAGTATTTATTAGATGTATTCTCTATGTTATAAACTCGTATTCCCTGCACACACAGTTGCAAGGGCCCATGCACTTAGCCTGCAAACTTACCAAGGTCTCCACACACTCAACAATAGAAGCCTTCCCCTTCACCTAAGTATAGGAAACAAACTTTCTTCCCTTAGCTTACTTTCCCATACAATTTTCTTCTATTTTTATGATTGACCTCCTAGACTCACTATGACTCCTTTATATATCTTTCTCTTTTACAATACCATGGTCCGTGGACCATGGGCGAGTAACAGAACTCCCTATCTTCTAACAAACTAAGGGATTAAATCCCCTTTTGACTCCTATGACCTTCATGCTCTTCTCCCTCAAAACGTGGAGACTTTACAAATATATAAAATTAATGACAAAATTTACCCCAGGGGACCCTGTCCCAACATGCCCTCAACCTAATTTGGTCACTCGTCCTCGAGTCACTCTACTGGCATTGTCTCGATCCTCACCTGTAGCTCACTAAACTCGATCTTCAACACATGTAGATCTGTTGTTCCCTGTGTAGTAGCTTGTTTCACTTCCTCGATGAACTTTTCAATAGTTAAGATTTCAACTACAAGGTCCATGGTCCTTTGAGTCTGCTACATTCCTTTGAGTTTGCTCTGCATTGATAGAGTCAACTGACTTGCCTCATCTGTCCATGGCTGTGTCCTCGAAGATATGATTGTTTCCTTGTGGTGCAACACATCGATCTCGCTCTAAATTAACTTGCCTCCTTACAGTCTGGAAAACCTTTGCACAGCTGAAGGTCCACGTTGTTGACCTAATTTTTTCGAATTACCTCTGCTTATCTCTGATGTCTACAACAATCTTCTGTAGAGTAGGATCCTCCTACAACGAGGTCCACAATTCCATGTCCTACTCGAATAGCTCAGTGCATCCCTTGACTAAATCTTCTAAGGTTTCCATGCCTACTTTGATAGCAGCTCCGCGTTGCTCACTAACTTCTGGAGGATTCGTGGGTTGCAGTTTAAGCTATAACTCTGATATCTGTAGCTCCAACTCAAACTAGACTCGTTCGATTTCATCCTTGGACTCCTTCACTGCAATGACCAATTTTTGAATCTTTTTCACTGAGGCCACTTCTATCAATATCTTGAGCTCTGGAAGCTCACTAGAGGCCTGTGCAAGGGCTGCTTCCAACTGTTGACTCCGCATTGTGATCTCCACTTTTTATTTAAGCACCCGCACCTTCTCCTTGAAAATATGTTGATTATTTGTCTTGACTTCACTGATTATTAGTAGTGCACATTTCTCCTGAACCCTCAATTCATCAAATACCAATTAGTGTAGTTCATGTAGGGTCTCGATGGGAAGCGCCATGAGAGTTAATCTTAGGTTCTTCATCTACATCAATTGGGCTCTTTCTTCTTCTGTCTCAGTGCATAGAGATCCTTCTAGTAGTTGAATGGTGAAGAGATCCAAAGTCATCTCTCTATCCAGAACTGACCTGCTCGCTTGACTTAGGCTCGCTTTCTTCCTGCTCACTTGTCCCATGCTTGCTGGTATCCTGAATGTTTGGACCTACAACTCACACATGTCTTGTTGAACCCTTCCTAGCGCCTGCTGGTACTATTCCTCAAAGTGCCCCCAAAGATCTGTTGTCGTGTCACGTACAACATCACCTATTTCATCCAAGTCCCCTTCTGTAAGGACTAAAGGGGTCACACCTGCTAATTTGTCGGACTTTTGTTTCTTGCGCGACTCGGTTGAGGTCTACTTCTTCCTTGTCCTGACCACGAAGGGAGATTCTAACTCCACACCCCCTTCATCTTGTTCCTATGTTCCTTCCTCCTCCATTGTTTTCTCATTTTCTGACTCCTCGATGTCAATTGTGGCTTGTAACGTCATTTCTCATGTGTTTCTTTTTCTTTAGTTGCCTCTTCTTTCTCTCATGAAGCAACTGCTTTCTTCTGCTCAACTTCTTCCTGAGCGAAAGCCTGTCGTGCTTCATTTTTCTTATTTGTTGTCATCATCTGCACGATTGATCCTTCAATGGCCTTACTTGTACCTGTGTCATCATCTAAAGGGGTGAGCCAATCACTTCGCCACTTGCTGACAACCCCTACTATATCCTCCTTGGCTACCAAGTAAGGCAACTTGTGCCATAGCCTCATGGCATCTTTCATCGTGCGAATATGTACATTGTAGAAATCCGCTTTAACCTTAGCTATGGATTCATACTGTGCATGCAATGTGGGTGATAGCTGCGCCCTCTAAATAATCATCATCCTGAGTTCCATCTCAAAAAGAACCCAAAGGATCTTTGCCTCGTCGATGCGAACAGGGTCCTTGGTAGCCTAGAGCGAAGCGAAATTTGCTGCCTCTAGGAGGTCTACATCATGCGGAGGAAATTGAATATCCTCAGGTATCCTCCAAGCTACCAATGTTATCAATAGCAACAATCAGGCATAATGGAACACCTTTCCCTCATCCTGGGCCTCCTTGTAATTCTCTAAAAACTCCTGGCATAAATAATGAGCCCAATTATACTGGTCTCCTTTGGAACACTGCACAGCCAAATAGATCACTAGTGCGAATACTTCATCTGCACGACACTTAGGCATATCTTTCATGCTAATATTTGCATGTCAAACTGCACCATGGGATCTGATATCGAGTGGATGGAGTATCCTCACAACTTCTTTATCAGACCAAACTCGCTCTTCATTTAGTCTGCAAGATTCTTTTCTTGCGTTTTTCTTCCAAATGCCTTTGCAGGGTCCGCTCCTTGGAATGGAAACAATGTAAGCCAGTGGATCAACATATCCATGATAGGGATGGGTTCCCCCAGCCATAGACACCCATTATGGACCAATTAAATTAGCAATTAGCGCACATAGATGGTGTTTATGTTGGTGCGAGTGAAGTGAAGAACCCATAGCATATTCAGTAGCCCCGTGGCCCCAACACCAGCTACCCATTTCATCAGATCCGACTGTGTGACCTCCGACTCTTCATAATATACCCTAGACATGTATTTTCTTGGTGCCCATTGAGGGAATTTCTCATGGACCCCTAAGTCCCAATCCTCCATCTTTAGGGTTGGTATGCGAGCTAACAATGTGCCCTTAAACATTACTTTCTCCAGAAATAGTGGTGTGGACAGCATGAACTTCATGTTTTCCAGATCTTTCACTACTTTAGCCATGGCCTTTCATGGAAAAAGCAGTCGAGTCATCGACTCCCCCTCCTTAGCATCAATTTCTTCTATGCCTCTGTGAAATTCTTCCTCATCCAAATCCATCGAATCTGTCAACTACTGTGACCGATCCATCTTCCCCTTCTAGTGGATTTCCAAGGGGTTTGTTCTTGGCGATTCCCGCACTGACACTTGCTGAGGCTTTAAAATAGATAGATGTTTTAAAGCTTTTACACAATTTATCTCGAAGACATGTTGGTCATCTAACCTAAAAACTCAAAATGCATATAGAAAAACATCCTAAGTAGACTTAATGATGCTCATGATAACAGGTCACATCTTGAGCTATCATGTGCAATAGCCTAATCCAACGGCTAGGTACACCAATGGTATGGAATTGAAACCTCATCGGTAACTCCTCAATTTGGAGATTCAGAATACCGAGAGTTAACCCTTCTATATGATCCTATAACTCTGGCAGTGTCTCGGTCAAATCCAAATCCTGGAGAACTGCTCTTCCGACATTTCTCCGGGATGGTTCACCTACCTCCTATTGATGTCCCATTTATTGGATAGTATCAACATCTGCATGCATGACTACATTTTTATTTTAGTCTGGAAACATCAAAAACACAAAAACATGTAGAAACTTAACAAATTAAAAACACTTGGTCAAAACAATTTACCTATAGCACCCCATTGGGAACCCACTGGTAACCTCAAATCTGGATCTCCACAAAAGTCCATCCCTGCATATGGATGCTCCTCGATGATAATGTGTTGTTGATTAAGCCAACTAAAGAATGCAGGAGGAAATGAGATTGATGATTGACCAGCATGTCGAGCCATCAACTCAACCCATCTCTGCATCTGTGGATCTCTAGGACCAGTCAAACTCACTGACACATACTGAGGTTGCATCAATGGAATTATCTCTAAGGTAAAGGCAATCAAGATCGAACCATAGCTAAAATTCTTCATCTTACCGCTATTTACCTTGGTCAACTACTCTTTCATCGAAGAGAGAACTGCCTCACACCAGTTGATGTAGTCGGCTCAAGGCACTCAAGTGCAAACTACATATATGATCTGTTCGCCAGATGAAGTGTCGCACTACCTGCCAACTTTGCGATATTGAAAAGGATTGTTTGCAAAGGCAAATCACGAACATCCCTGATGATGATCTTCCCATCTTTTCTAGGCTATGTACCTAGCCGATAGAACTATCAAATGTAGTCCCTCACTGATTCACCCCCACGAGTAGAACATGAAAGAGATATGGGGCACCACGTCTCAACAATCTTGTAAGGAAGTAAACATCATTGATCAATATAGGGAGCACTTTGGCCCCTATGTGAAAATCTTGATCCACTGGATCCCATGAATGAACTAGGAACTGCAATAGTTCTAGTTGTTGCCTCATCCTGGACAACCTAAAGTATTTGAGTAACCCACAGTCTCTGAGGGCCTCAGCAGTACCCAGATCATTTAAGGAAACCATATCCTATTCTTCATGCTCTCTTTCACACCATGTAATAGTCATTCTAATCCGATCAAAGCCTGAAATCAAACCATAAGCTTAGTTAGGATCCATTTCATGCAAAAAATTGAAGAGTTTTTGGGTAAAACAGGAGAAACAAATTTCTCAAATGCGCCCAGCGCAGCCCAGGCATTGAGACAGTGTGCTATAGAGAAGATACCCTCCTTTTTGGGTGCACTGCAACACAGTTTTTCATGTGAAAGGCTGCGTTGATCACAGGGTGAAGTATATTTACCCTAGGGACCCAAAAACCCTAAAAAACTTCCTTGAAACTACAAAAGAATGAACTTAAATGGAAGAGAAAAGGTAGATCTTCTACTTGGTCCTGATGGCACGACATTTGATCCACAAAATCTGTCGCAATCAACTGCTGAAGTTTGAGGTAAAAACTGGTTCAGAGCACAAAACTGAATGGTAAATATCAAATGATGAAAATGACTTGGTAAATTCTTGTTTTATGGTTATTTCGTGTTCATTTAATGAATAAACTATAGTTTTTTACCCATTTTTACCAATGACACATGTATGTTTAATCCGTTTGGTGTTTCTTTGAACAAATTTACAGCTGATACAATGAATTTGACGTGCATGATTGTGAATTGTACTTTTGACCACAGAGCATATTTTTATCTCTTTTTCGAGCTCTGTTAAACATCGAAAAAGGAACCCCCTTGGAGTCCACTTTAAGCTCTTTTCAGACTCTCGAAATATGAAAAGATTGCCAAGCGCTTGTTCTTTTCATCCTGTTAATGGATTGGAAACGACATCTACTCAGCATAAGTTTAACCCTTTTCCGGACTGAGATAGATTATTACAAAAAAGGAATACGTTGATTGAACATGGTCAATAGGTTCTCTCTTGTATTATTTTACACTTTTTTAGACTTGAGAGAAAAACTTACGAAAAAGAACTTGGGGAATTTCCTTTTTGTCCCTTTTCAAACTCACTAAACATGAAAAAGACCGAGTTCTCATTATCGTTAAACTCATTAAAACATCAAATAGTGACAAACTTTTCCATCATGACAAGACCGAGTTTCACCTTCACTAGGCTTTTTCAAACATCACATAGTGATGGATTATCCCGAAGGGTGGAATTGTACTACAAGCATATGTTATCCTCTTCAAGCCTATTGAAAAATAAAGAGGTACTTGTCAGCAATGACTGGGGAAAATGGGAAAAGGGATAAACCACTTTATGGTAGCAAGTCGCTCTTGAACATGACACTTTCACTTCATCTCTGTGACTATTTGGGTTGGGTTATTTTCTTGATGGTTATCATACCTATGGTCTATCACACCATCCGTCACTTTGGTTTTGGGTCAAGGCTGCCAATTCATTCAGTGTTGCTGACATGTTCAAGAGAAGTCATTTAGTAAAACTTCATCCTTTGCAATACTCATAAACCTTCATTTTCATGACCAACCTTCCTGAACCTTGTGTCGTCAGTCACATTCCGTATCCAAAATCTTTACACTCGTTTCGTGTTGTTGATGTGGGATATATCAAGGCCCTCCTACGACAAGTCGCTTCTTGTCGACATCAGCACATTATCCAAGAAGTTGAC
>APFE031070583.1:0-19344 GCA_000404065.3 Pinus taeda
TGAAAATGGGCAAATGGATTCACTTAAATAAAACCTATTCTTGAAAATGGGCGAATGGAAGGTTGTAACTCCTAATTCCAAGGGCTAAATTTACCTTTTTTACCCTCTCCCTTAAAATAAGGTGGGCTATTTGAGGTGATTTGTAAAAATGTACTATGATACAAAATATTCGCCCACTAAAAATTTAAAACCCCTTAATTTCGCCAAAGGGCGAACATTCGCCCCTAAAATCACCCCTAATCACGAGACACTTCATTCATGGAAACTTCCTTTCCATTTCTGCCATCTTCTCTTTTCATTTTCCTCAGCTTGTGTGGAAGCATTGTTGGATTCGGAGTCCAACACCTTTCTGCAAGATGCCCTTACTTATGGCAGTAAGTGAAGTGCATGTGCATCCTCTTGATAGCATGCTTTGCATTGTCCAATGGACCTTTGGCTTTCTACTTCTTCTCCTTCAAAAGGTTCCTGTATGTGGCCATTCTCTTCCAATATCTGGAAACAAGATGGTTATCCAAACCACAAAGGGAACATGCAATTATTCTCCCATGCTTATGTGGAAATATACCATGCTTTGCAAAATCAAAAGGAATACGTTTAGAACCATATTTATACCTACCTCTTTCACCATTATTGTCTTCATGAGGAGGTGAAGCAACTGAAGAAGTGGCTCCCTTTGGAACACCCTCAATCTCTTCAATGCTTTCAGAGTTTCAATAACTTTCTTGTTCAAGTGTGTGCTTTTGAACACTTGCATCCTGAAAGTGATGTTTCAAGCTATTGCATTCCTCCTGAACACAATATTCACACTCTATAATGCAACTCCTTCTTGGAGTTGTTCTAATGGTCTTCATGGCAGCTTTGGAACTCTCTCCATAAGGCTGTCCATAGCCAAGACCCAAATACTTAGGCCTTTCCTCAACCATTGGTTCAACAATACCTTGTGCATGCTTTCCCAAGCCCTTTCCTTCATATCCCATCTTGGACATTAGCTTGGAACCTATGCCTCTAGTATGTTTTTCAAAAGAACCAATATAAGCATTCTCAAAAGAATTTGAAGACAAATTGGAATGGGTTACCTCTTCTTCAAGCTGATACTTGACCAAGGCTTATTTGGAAACAAAGGGCTGTGACTCTAACTCGTGCATCTTCTTCATGTTCATATTTGCAATATGAAGTTTCCTCTCCATTTCCTACAGTCTGTCAGAAAGCAACTACTTCTCTTCCTTCATGGAATTCAACTGCTCTCTAAGTATGTTGCTCTTTCTTCCATCCTCATACATTTCTCTCACCTTGTCCGTCACGATGAACAAGTTTTGCATCATGTCTCCATCAAAGAGTCTTGTGATGGAGAAGGAATTTGAGGATACACTTGAGGAGGTTGTCATTATGCCAATGAACAAAGAACTTCAAACAAGATTAATAAAGAGCTTATTTAAGCAATATTTTGCAGCAAACCTCTTATGCTTCATCGATTGCTTTGAGGTCCTTTGGGATATAAAAATGCCTTTAGCCCTTCTTCCTCCTTGTCCTTCTTGGACTGAGCTATCAATAGCTTTCCCTTCACTTCTGCGAACTCAAACAATAGTTAGTCTACAAACAAGCATACAATCAACCTCTGACTGTTTAAACATATTTTAGACAAGTAATCTTTGCTCTATCAATCAAGCATTCTGATATAACCTCCTTTGAAGGTGGGTTTAATCAAACCTGGCTCTGATACCACTTGATCTGAAAATGGAGCACTTAGGCTTCTTGTCTAACTTAGAAGAACCTCTCCCACTTCCAAAGCTTAAATATTCCAAAGTCTTTATGATTAACCAATGCGGAATTAAATATAAGGTGTATGCTTATAGTTATTTTAACTACTTATGTGCTTTAAAATCTATTGTTTGCGTTGATATGTAAATACATGTAACAGTGCAAACAGTGTAGCAAATAATAAACACATAGGACAACAACTTAATATGGAGTTCACCCAAAACTCTTGGGCTACATCTCTTTGAGCTTTATTCAACTCAACTAGGCTCTCTTGGATTATGGCAAAGTCCTTTTACAAGATATTTGGATCAACTCCACTGTTTTACATAGGAACAATGCACTCAAAACACCATCTCTCCATGGCTCTTGAAGCTCTCAGCTTTCTGGCTCTCGACTCTGGCTCTTGGCTTTG
This sequence comes from Pinus taeda, assembly GCA_000404065.3. Taxonomy (NCBI): domain Eukaryota; kingdom Viridiplantae; phylum Streptophyta; class Pinopsida; order Pinales; family Pinaceae; genus Pinus; species Pinus taeda. The sequence continues at coordinate 2,171 of APFE031070583.1, forward strand.
GCTCTTGCTTTTCTGCAACCTTCGGCTCTCTAGTTTTTCACTTGACCTCCAAGTGAATCCAAAGACTCCCTCAGCTGCTCTGTGCATTAGCTTTCGCTCTCTCTGGCTCTCTTTTTGCTTCTACACTTCCTACTTATTCTCTGTTTTACCAATAACTCTCTCTGTCTCTGTCATTCTATGGCTTTAAAGCCAATTATCATTGTCTATTCATTTCCTCTTCTCGGGATCTTTGGCTCCCGGCCTCTGTCCGCTCAAATCCTCCTTCTGAGCGTTAGCAATCATGGCATAACGTCGTCAGGGGAGGTGGCCACCTGTTCTGCAATGGAAGGGACCATTGGGCCTTTGAAATCCTCAAAAATAAAATTGTCTATTTACACAGAGAAACACAGTAAAACATGGGAAAAATTCACCAAATCACTATTCATCGGATTTAAAATATTATGAATTCCACTCTATATTCCATCAGGTCCACCTTTTAAATCGTTATCACATCTCCACCATTGATCTGAGTGATCTTGATCCAACGTTTGAGATCTATTTCGGGCGGCTCATGCGTACAGGGGTTAATTGCCCGAAAAGGGTGGTTTTCTCTCTCTGGTGCCTAACCATGTGGTAGCCAATGTATGGGCTCGGGCGGAGCCCAGACAAAACCACTTACCGCCTACGGCCCGCCTGAAATCTCGCTCATTTCACGGTTTCCCTTTATATTTGGAAAATACATTAAAACATTGAAAATCTTGCAAAATGGCTTTATGACGAACTTGAAATGTTATACATATGAATTCATAAACCCTTTCGGGTCTAGTTTCATCACATCGAGCACATTTCCTTTGCAATTCCTTTATTTGGCGGAAATGCGAAATACAAAGGAAAATGCCATTTTTCAGATTTCAAAATATATAAAATATCGCCTATAACCCTATCGATTTTGGTTGTTGCAATCCATATTTGTATCGACCCCGCTCCTTTGTGTAGCTTCGATGCTAAATTGTGATTCGGTCGATCGCAATCGCATATCACATAGACCTGGGGTCCCGCCTTATGCCCCATGCCATCGCCAATGCTGATTCTCCGATTTCAACAATCGCACCATCGCATCAACCTAGTCCTATCGCATGTTTGCCTCTGATAGCCTCCGCTTGTCACCGCCGATTGCAATGTGCCGATCAGATCTGGACCATTGATCGGCCAGATCCAACGGCTCCTATGCAAAGTTGGTTTGACCTCCGATAGGCCTGTTTTCCACTATTTCTTCATGTTTTTGCCTCTCGATAAGGGTTTCTGCTATTTTGTGAAGGTTTTCCTTTGTGCTAGTTTTTGGATTTTGAAGGCTTAGATGGCTTTTAGGACCCATTTTTAGGGGATTTTGCCCCTTTTTCCAAAGGATAAAGGGCAGCTTCATTTTATGATAACTTCCGCATCTTAAGTCCATTTTTTCCCATTCAAGTTGCAGTAGATTCAGAATGAGACAATCCCTACAATGGGGCTAATTCCAAGAACTTCCTTGGACTTTCATTTTTTCCTCTGTGAGGAACACTTAGACCTAGTCTATCCAAATCCATTTTGGATCACGCCTTCCCACTAAAAGAAATTTTGGTCTCCAAAAGACTGATATACTAATCTGAACAATAATGGAGAGTGACTCACCCTCTTCTTTCAACCTCCCTACACTTGCTTTGCATAGTGCCTCTAACCAAAGTTTCTGAACACTTCCCTTCTTGGATGAGCTGGTTTCCCTGGGAAGAACATTCTTCCTCCTTGCCTTCCTGCAGAACTCCTGCTGAAATGGTTATAGAAGGTATTTTTAGCTTCTCTGCCTTGATCATTGATCCAAGGTGGCTGAAACAAATTTGAAGTACATTTTCTCCACAAAACTTTCATTTGTACTTGTTTGACAAGTTGTCACCAACAATTGTTAGCAACAACAAGAATGTAGACAACAACTAGATGGCCTAAACTCTTGCTTCGACAAAAGAACATATTTCACATCTTGTGAACACCTCCATGCCTTACATCTACATACAAATGATGGACTAGGTAACATGCCCACAAAACATGCCTTTCAGACAAATGACCCTTCAAGTCAAGCATGTAAAAAAATACCATTTGGACTCTTTTTCAAAAGATGAAACACTTCATTATTACCTCCATCTTGGAGACAAAATCAATGTTTTCCAAGTTAATATTGCATTACATGCATATTTACAACAAAAAAATCAAGCCTTCAAGTTAATTACACATACATGTTCAAATACCAGGAAAACATCAACATCCCTGTGTTCATGCACATCATGCTTATGCATGCATTTCATCCTTCAACTTTCACTTTAGCACACTGTACTTTTGAAGCTGAAATGAAATATAATGTTGTGGCAACAAAGTGAGTCTCCTACTCAACTTCTTCCATTCACCTTCTTGGTAAAGTACTGCAACTTGCATCTCATTAACAAATAAATCCAAATAGATGCATCAATAGACATGCAACCTTAATTGGAAAGAACTCTAGCCATTTCTTACCAATCCAATTCCAAGGTCTTTCCTTTGTCTGCACATCAGCATCAACATGTGAACCATCCTAAGATACTTCATTCATGGAAACTTCCTTTCCATTTCTGCCATCTTCTGTTTCCACTTTCCTCAGCTTGTGTGGAAGCATTGTTGGATTCAGAGTCCAACACCTTTCAACAAGATGCCCTTTCTTATGGCAGTAAGTGAAGCACATGTGCATCCTCTTGACAACATGCTTTGCCTTGTTCAATGGACCTTTGGCTTTCTACTTCTTCTCCTTCAAAATTTTCCTGTATGTGGCCATTCTCTTCCAACATCTGGAAACATGATGGTTATCCAAACCACAAAAGGAACATGAAATTCTTCTCCCATGCTTATGTGGAAATTTACCATGCTTTGCAAAATCAAAAGGAATATGTTTAGAACCATATTTATACCTGCCTCTTTCACCTTTATTTCCTTCATGAGGAGGTGAAGCAACTAAAGAAGTGGCTCCCTTTGGAACACCCTCAATTTCTTCACTTCTTTCAGAGTTTCCACAAATCTCTGGTTCAAGTGTGTGCTTTTGAACACTTGCATCCTACAAGTGATGTTTCAATCTATTTCATTCCTCCTGAACACAATCTTCACACTCTGCAATGTAACTCCTTCTTGGAGATGTTCTAATGGTCTTCATGGTAGCTTTGGAACTCTCTCCATAAGACTGTCCATAGCCAAGACCCAAATACTTAGGCCTTTCCTCAACCATTATTGGTTCAACAATACCTTGTGCGTGCTTTCCCAAGCCATTTCTTTCATAGCCCATCTTGGACATTAGCTTGGAACCTATGCCTCTATTATGTTTTTCAAAAGAACCATTATAAGCATTCTCAGAAGAATTTGAAGATAAACTAGAATGGTTTACCTCTTCTTCAAGCTTATACTTGACCAAGGCTTCTTTGGCAACAAAGAGTTGTGACTCCAACTCATGCATCCTCTTTAGGTTCATATTTGCAATATGAAGTTGCCTCTCCATTTCCTGCAGTCTGTCAGAAAGCAACTGCTTCTCTTGCTTCATGGAATTCAACCGCTCTCTATGTATGCTACTTTGTCTTCCATCCTCATACATTTCTCTCACCTTGTCCATCATGATGAACAAGTCTTGCTTCATGTCTCCATAAAAGAGTCTTGTGATGGAGAAGGAGTTTAAGGATACACTTGAGGAGGTTGTCATTATGCCAATGAACAAAGAACTTCAAACAAGATTAATAAAGAGCTTATCTAAGCAATCTTTTGTAGCAAACCTCTTGTGCTTCAAGGATTTCTTTGAGGTCCTTTGGGATAGAAGAATGCTTTCAGCCCTTCTTCCTCCTTGTCCTTCCTGGACTGAGCTATCAATAGATTTCCCTTCACTTCTGCAAACTCAAACAATATACAGTCTGCAAACAAGCCTACAATCAACCTCTGACTATTTAAACACCTTTTAGACAAGCAATCTTTGCTCTGTCAATCAAGCATTTTGATATAACCTCCTTTGAAGGTGGGTTTAATCAAACTTGGCTCCGATACCACCTAATCTGAAAATGGGGCACTTAGGCTTCTTATCTAACTTACAAGAACCTCTTCCACTTCTAAAGATTAAATATTCCCAAGTATTTATGTTTAACCAATGTCGAATTAAATATGTGCTTGAAAATAAGGTGTATGCTTATGGTTATTTTAACTGTTTATGTGCTTTAAAATATGTTATTTGTGCTAATATGTAAATACATGTAATAGTGCAAACAGTGTAGCAAATAATAAACGCATAGGACAACAACTTAATATGGAGTTCACCCAAAACTATTAGGCTACATCTCCTTGAGCTTTGGTCAACTCGACTAGGCTCTCTGGGTTTATGGAAAAGTCCTTTTAAATTTTTTTGGCTCAACTCCACTGTTTTGCACAGGAACAATGGGCTCATAACACCATCTCTCCCTGTCTCTTGAAGCTCTCAGCTTTCTAGCTCTCAGCTCTCGCTCTTGGCTCTGGCTCTTGCTTTCTGCAACCTTTAGCTCTCTAGTTTTTCACTTGACCTCCAAGTGAATCCAAAGACTCCCTCAGCTACTCTGCACATTAGCTTTCACTCTCTCTGGCTCTTTTTTTTGCTTCTACGTTGCCTCCTTATTCTTTGTTTTAGCAACAACTCTCTCTCTCTTTGTCATTCTATGGCTTTAAATCTAATCAGCATTGTCTGTTGATTTCCTCTTCTCAGGCTCTCTGGTCTCGACCTCTCTCCACTCAAATTCCCTTCTGAGCATTAGCAATCGTGGCATAATGTCTTCAGGGGAGGTGGCCACCTGTTTTGCAACAGAAGGGACCTTCGGGCCTTTGAAATCCCTAGAAATAGTGTTTTCTGTTTACACAGAGAAACACTATAAAACACAAGAAAAATTTGCCGAATCATTGTTCATCGGACTTCAAATATTATGAATCCCACCCTATATTCCATAAGGTCCACCTTTTAAATCACTATCGTATCACCATCGTTGATCTGAGTGATCTTAATCCAATAGTTGAGATCTATTTCGGGCGGCTCATGCGTACGAGGGTTAACTACCCGAAAAGGGTAGTTTTCTATCTCCGGTGCCTAGCCACATGGCAGCCAATGTGTGGGCTTAGGCGAAGCCCAGCCAAAACCACTTACTTCCTACGTCCCACCCAAAATCCCGCTCGTTTCATGGTTTCCCTTTGTATTTATAAAATACATTAAAACATTGAAATTCTCTCAAAATGGCTTTATGGCACACTTGAAATGTTATACATATGCATTCATAAACCCTTTCGGGTCCGATTTCATTGCATCAGGCACATTTCCTTTGCAATTCCTTTATTTGGTAAAAATGTGAAATACAAAGGAAAATGCCATTTTCCAGATTTTAAAATATATAAAATATCGCCTATAACCCTATCGGGTCCGATTGTTGCAAGCCATATTTGTGTCGGCCCCGCTCGTTTGTGTAGCTTCGATGCGATGTTGTGATGTGGTCGATCGCAATCACATATCGTATATACCCAGGGTCCTGCCTTAAGCCCCATGCCATCGCCGATGTCGATCTGCCAATTTTGGCGATCGCACCATCAAATCGGCCCGGTCCTATTGCATGTTTGTCTTTGATAGCCTCCGCCTGTCACCAATGATTGTGATGTGCCGATCAGATCTGGACCGTTTATCGGCCAGATTCGATGGCTCCTATGCAAAGTTGGTTTGACCTCCGATAGGCCTTTTTTTGCTATTTCTTCATGTTTTTGCCTCCCGAGAGTGTTTTTAGGACCCATTTTTAGGGGATTTTGCCTCTTTTTCCAAAGGATAAAGGGTGGCTTCATTTTATGACAACTTCCGCATCCTAAGTCCTTTTTTTCCCATTCAAGTTGCAGTAGATTCAGAATGAGATGATCTTTGCAATGGGGCTAGTTCTAGAAACTTCCTTGGACTTTCATTTTTTCTTTTGTGAGGGACACTTAGACTTAGCAGTCTATCCAAAATCCATTTTGGATAATGTGGCCCATCATTTATGGCGAAAATATACATCAACATTCAAGTCTTCTAGCTTGAAATTCATTGATTCACATAATACACTGCAATATGAGTTATCTATTAAAAATTGGTTTATATTATTAAAAGAGATGCAAAGACCAATTGTGAAGTTGATGGCAAGAAAGGTATTCTATGGTAATCATATATGTCTTTGAAATAAGTCGCAATTATTATTTTGAATTTGTGGGAGAGTAGTGTTGGGTAGTTTTGTTGGACCAACTACTATTCCTCATTAATAATTGTGGTAGCAAGAGAGAAATGATCTATTGAGATTGGTGTCTAAGTGTGACCTATTGTTGTGTTGTTGTTGTTATGTGATTGAAGTAAAATTATTATTCTATGTCATAAGGTGTGGAAATTAGTTGGCATTATGTTCTTGAAAATTTAGTAGTGCATGACAAGGAATAGGGAAATCAACTATTTTTTTCTAATATATCCAATGGCCAAAGTAGTAATAATGTGGGTTATGTTCCCTATTTAAAAGGGTGGCTTATAACCTTCACATTCAATCACCATTGACCTTATTTTGTACTAGCATCATTATCTTTCTAGGTTTTGACTAAGCCCAACCTTGTACATGTAGGTTTATAACCTCTCTTGGAGAAAGCACCCTACTTTTTAATTTGTGTATACATACACAACATTCATCTGTATTTTTATTATAACCTGATTGCTTTTCATTCTTAATAAAGTAATTTTATGAAGGGAACCTCTCAAGTGGTGTGTTGTCTTGTTCTTGAATTTATTCTCTCTACTGCACTTGTTCTTGGGGTCACCCTCTCTAGCATTATGCTTCACTTGAATAATTTATCCTCTACTTTATTCTTCTCTCTACCACAAAATTTGGGTTTGTGTTGTTTTTGTTTGTTCTCTCTATTTCCTGTGAATTTCAACGTTTCCAAGTTAGGATAACATGTAGGTTTTAACTTTTCATAGCATCTTGCAAGGTTTGACATTGTTGAGTAATAAGTTGACATACTTCATGAACCAAACAATACTGCATTTTGTTTCTCAATTTTGTACACACAATACTATAGTTTATTTACCTTGCTTCATGTGCTTCTTCTTACTTCTCCATTTCACCATTTTTCATGCCATTATATTTGTTGTTGCAACATTCTCTCTATCATCATCTTCATCTTACTTTTTCTTCTTCCTTTTTGAATGATTCTCTTCTGCTACTTCATTCTCTTTCTTTCTCTTACTTTGGATGCATCAAAATTTCTTCCTTGTATTAGGCCTTTTTACACTTTTCTTTCATAACTAATTTTTTCTCCATTATTTTTTCTTTCTCAAGTCTAGGGATCAATTCTCTTTGTCATCATATTTTTCTCACACCATCTTTTTTCTACATCTTTCTTTCACTTTCCTCTATTGTCATCTTTTGTCATGCAATTTACTTCTTTATCTCTTCACTTGTCCAGTTCATTCAGGGAAACTTTTGTGATTCCTTGCTCATGTGGAAAGGAATACATAGGTGAAACTGGAAGGTCTTTTAACATTAGAATTAAAGAACACACGACTGACTTAAGAAGAGAAAGGACCTCAAAATCTGCCTTAGCATAACATGTTCAATCTTCCTCTCATTGTATCTACATGGAAGAAGCCAAACTAATTAGGAAAGAGGACCACTATCTTAAAGGAAAATTAAAGAAGTCCAAAATAGAAAAATGGAAGAACAACTTGAACTGAGATGACGGATTAAAGTTGAGTAACACTTGGAAACCTTTATTTGAAATCATAAAAAATCAATGGTTAATCCCTTATAACAATTTATTCCCTCCTCTCATTCATAATTAAAATTAACTAAATCCTTAATGACTTAAATTCAACATAGATTAATTCAAACTTATTAATTAGAATATATAATATATATATATATATTAATATAAATAAATAAAATAAAAAATAATAATAATTAAAAAAATAAATAGAAAACAAAAATACAAAAAGAAATAAATATATAATCAACAAACTAATCAGATATAGGCCGAATAAAAGTTCTGATAGTATTATTTTTATAACCCATATATATACACTAAAATACAACTCCTGGATACATCACTAATATCTTAAAATCTATTGATGCATCCCCAGATGATGGACTCACTTAGTAGTCCGAAAAGTTGGGTTCTCAAACTCTAGAACAGGTCATTCCTCCTCTAACAAAAACATCTTCTTCTTTATTTTCTTTCATCTTCTTTGTTCATGTTTCTTGTGGTTTCTTTGTAATCTTTTCTTCATGGTTTTTTAATCTTTTTTGAACTTATGCATCTACTTTTTCCATCTTCTTACATAATTCTTCCTCTGAATCTTTTATTGTACCAACATAAATTGTTTCTTGTAGAAAGGACATATCCATCCAATAATACACCTGCAATCTTCTTCATACATTTATATGCTTACAAGAAATGTTTCTAACTAGAGTTGATCAAGACCCAACAAGACAACTATGACCTTGGTTTGAAAACTTAATTGATGCACCAATGCATGCATTCAACTTCATTTTACTTTGTTCCAATCAATATTGTAGATTGACTTAACATTTTTAATGATTCTCCATTCTAACCTACACTTCAACTCTCATGTAATGAATTACATCAATTGTTAGGGTAACACCAATCATACACCCTTCCTTGTTTTACTAAAATAAAACCAATGATTTTAATTTTAATTAACTTCAATTTACTTAACTAAACTTTAAACTGAATTGGGTTTTCACTCCTTAATTTCAATTTTGAACTTCAAAGAACATGAAACTCTCATCAAAATTTTGATAATCTCCAAATATTTATGACATGACATAATTTAGACTTTAATGACTTTCATATCGCCAACTTGAGCACAAATAATCAAATCTCCATACATTAATGATTATTTATAAATATAAGCCTTATGTACTTCCAAAACCATCATGATTATTAAAAAGATCTATTTTATGAAACGAAAAGATAAGTACCTTTGTCTATGCTTTCTTTTCAACTAGGACTAGTTGATTCCTATGACGTCTCTCCTTTTAATTATGAAACCTCCTCCTTTGACAAGATGGAATGCCTCAAAGTGAAGGAAAAATTGTTGACCAAAACAATTTAATACCATCAACATCCATGTTGCATTCTTAAATTATCTCAAAACCTTGAGGCCAACATCTTCATTCAATCATTGTCCATCTAGTGGTCCATCTCTTCAACCAAAAATAAGCACATGCCTCCTAATCATCATATTATAATGGGATATATAAATTTTCACACCATTATATGAGGTGTTCTATGCTTCTTGATCGGCATGTGTGTCTCTTCCACCATAGTGAGACTCTCATAAATATTGGAATTATGACAAATGTGTTGTCCTTGATGGAAACCTTCTTAATAAAGATCTCAACATGATAAGTAGTTAGGACGGATTAGAAGGAATATTAGTTTAGAGACAAAGTAATGATAAAGATGATGTTTTAAGAAGTATATGTGGGTCCTGTGAAAAAATTCTGCATACATACACAGGTATGGTGAAGAAAAGTCACATAAATTTTATGCACCATGGTATTCTAAATACCAAGGGTCTTTACCATGGTATTGGCCCATAACAATGAGCATGACAATCCCATCAAAGAATACCATTGGCATAAATACGGAATTGGCCTAAGGTATTGGCTAAGGCCTAAGCTATATAAGGAGATGGAGATCAAAGTGTTAAGTGTGCATGAATTGGGTTTTTGATGATTAGTTTGATCTAAAATCAGTATCCACCAAGGAGTATGATGATGGATCAAATCTATTAGACCTTAAATGAATATATATAATGAATAATTTGCTTATGGTTTGATAGATATCTGATGATGATTTTATCATATATGTATGTTATGGTGTGTGCCAAGATTTGGGTTTGACAAGTGTTCTAATGTGCATCAAAAGTTTGACTCAATAATTACAGATATGTATGCATGTGTGCTTTAGAAAAAATGTGTACATATGCAGATCTAATTATGGATAGTGGTGTATACATTATGTAGAATAGACAATTTTTTACATGAATTTCAAGTATATAAGCGCGTACATATGCAGAATTGCTTTATAAGGGTCGTGTATATATTATGGGGTTTTGTAGTATGAGTTGATGTTAATGGCTGATCTATTTTGTTATGTTTGTTGTTTTTCGATGAAGTCTCTTATAATTATCTATATTTGATAGCATTGTTTGGCCTAAATTTTATTATGAAGTAAAGTATTGACTTGTGATGATGTTGCTAGATGATAATTTGTACTTGGTTCACCAATTTATGATTGGATTTTTTATCTGATTGTGTGATTGATTCAATGGTACAGTGATACAGATTCAACTATCAATATTTTGAGATCTGTATGCGGGTATGCTTAAGGGAAAATGCATAGATACAGGGGTATGAGTAATAATAACAGCGTACAAATTTTGACATGTGTTTAGATAGAGTTTGTAGTGACATAATTTGGTTTCAGTGATGAACAATATGTGGTCTAGTATTCTAATGAATGGGTATACATTGATATAAGTTGGTTTGGTTGTTTGAACAAGTTATTTCTATGTTTGACTTGGTCATACAGTTGATTCAATGATTAAGTGACTTGGTAGAGTGTTGGTTTTAGTATTGTTGTTTGATATTTGGAATGGATCCAGTTTGAAACATTCTCAAAAGTGATTCACAAAGAACAAAGAATAAGGGGATTATAGCTCCCTTCTAGTAGAGGCTGGAAAACAAGAGAAGGTTTTAGCCTTCTGTAGGTGCGTTCTTCCGTACTGGTATGAGTCTGTACTAGTACAAGTTTGTAAGAAAAAACTCTTTATAATAAAAGAAGAAGACATAGACGACATCTGCTATGGATTTTTCCCACATTTGGTTTCCACTTAAAATTATGGTGTTCATGTGTTGCTAGTGTGTGATGACTTATTTTGTTCTTACTGCACATGATTATTGTTTAATTAATGTTTAATGAAGTATTGATATATTGGTTCAAGTTAAAAAAAAAAATTGATGAATTAATTGAAAAAAGTTAGTGAAATAGATATACGCTACTTGTCTTCATCATGGACATGTACATACGCAGGTTGACTTCATAAAAATCACGTAAATAAATCTGAATAAGAAAATAAAGTTTAAGTAGTTCAACCCCCCCCCCCCCTAGTATTTTTCTAAAAAATTGGTATCAGAACAGGTCCTTTAGAAGAAGCTTGATCGCTTGAAGGCAAATTCATCAAGATGAGAAACTAAGAGGGAGCAACATCAATCAGGCCACCATTATCCATCCTCCATTTCCATGGATGAAGCAAAAAAGAAGAAGTATGAGACCAATGCAAAGGCGATCATTTCTCTGTTAGGAATCTCGGCAGAATTAGAATTTGTCAAAGTCATGCTACTAAATACCGCAAAGGATATATGGGACAAGATCATCCAAATTTATGAAGGCGACACAAAGGTAAAAAGTGACAAACTTCAAACTCTTAGAACTCAATATGAAACTCTCATAATGCATAATGATGAAAGCATTGCAAGTTTCTTTCTTAGGGTAGATGAGATTGTTAATTCAATGAGAAATCTTGGTGACAAAATAAAATAATCATCCCTAGTTGAGAAAATCTTAAGATCTCTAACCCCAATATTCAATTCAAAATTCTCTTCCATTGAATAAATGCAGGATTTGAAGAACCTTATTATTGAACAACTTCATGGGATTTCAACAGCTTGTTAAATGAGAAAAGGGGGTCCCTCAGATATCAGAAAAGTTGCATTCAAAGTCACTTCCAAAGGAAAGTAAAAGGGGGAGCTAAAAGAATCAGGGTATGTATCAAATGAAGAAGAGGCAAACTTCGTGAAGAAACTCCAAGTAGGCATTGGCAGATTCAGAGGTAAGATTCCTTTCAAATGTTTCTCTTGTGGAAGAGTTGGTCACTATGCTGCTAAATGTCCTTATATAGAAAACCATGAGAAAGGGAAAAATTCAGTAAAATTAAGTTTTATAGGAAGGTTCGAAAACAAGAGAAGCTTCTACACACACAAAGATAGTGATGGTCTTTCAAATGGTGAAGAAGGTGATTCCGATCAAGAATACCAATTACTTATGGAATTTCAAGATAAATGTACTAATGAATCATGTCTTTATGGATGCCCAAGAAGAAAGGGATAATCTCATAGAAGAAATAACTTTGCTTAAAATTCGTTTATAAGAAGCTAAATTAGCATAAGATGCTTTGAAGAAACAAATCTTAGAAAAGGAGGCACATAATGAAAAGTTAGAACTAGAAGTTGTAAGCCTAAGGAAGGAACTTGAGAAAGAAAAAAGTCTAAACCTTAGAATTGCTAAAGGATATGATACCTTAGAAGAAATCATCAAAGTAAAACATTCTCCTATTATAAAAAAAGGTCTCAGATATAATGGAGAATCATAAAAGACTATAAAATCCTCTGAAACAGGTACAGGAATCTATCTCAATGCAATAAAAGGAAGCATTCAACAAAATTCCATCTCTCAGCAAAGGAATAAGGGATCAAATGTTTCTCAGGTGAATCGCCCTTATCACAATCAAAGGGAAATCTACACAAGAAGGTAATTCACTCCCAGGAACTCTTACTTTAATGGTCAATGATTCACTTGTCATAATTTTGGTCATAAGGTTTCCTAGTGTGTTGCTTATTAAACTATCATGACCAGAGAAGCTAGAAAACAAAAGAATGAGACTGTGATAATGAAATACTCGTACAATAGCTTCTCGCCTCTTCAATATTAATCTGAATGTTCTCTTTGCAATAACTTTGGGCACAAAGAAACTGAATGTAGAAGAAAAATGTGATCTACTCCTTAGAATGAACAAAAAGCAACAACATCTATGGTATGGAAAACGAAAACCATAGAATCTAAGAATTGTGGTTTAGCTTTATATGGAGGAGATCAAGAAAATTTGTGGTACATTGACAGTAGATGTTCAAAACATATGACAGGTGATAAAGATAAGTTTATGTCCTTTAATGAAATAAAGAAGGAAAATAATGTAACATTTGGAAATAATTCACGTGCTACTATCAAAGGAAAATGAATTATTTTGCTAAAATAAAAGGTTATAGATGGAAATGTTTTGTTTGTTGATGGATTAAAACATAACTTATTGAGTGTTAGTTAGATATGTGATCAAGGGCATGAGGTGGTTTTCAGATCAAATAATTTTGTGGCACGAAATATCGATACAGGTAAGATCAAAATAAAGGGAACTATAACTCCAGGTAATGTCTATGTCTTCGAAGGCGGTTTAGAACATTGTTGCTTGAGAAAATTAGAAAAACGTTGGCTCTGGCACATAATATTGGGACACCTAAGCTTTTCAATAAACTAAATAAGTCAAGCAAAATGGGCGCAGTTTGTGACTTGCCTAACATCTCTCTACTAGAAAGTACCATAACAGAATCATGTCAATTCGGTAAGAAAACCAGGGTGCAATTTAATTCTAAATAAGGTAATTCAAGTAAGCCACTTGAACTTATTCAAATTGATTTATGTGGTCCTATGGGAAATAAATCTCCTCGGGGGGGAGGGGGGACAATACTGCATATTATTAATTAATGATTTTACTTGTATGTGTTGGATTAGCTTATTAAAACATAAATTTGAAGCATTTGATAAATTTAAAGTCTTCAAAGCTCTAGAATAAAATGAGTTAGATTTGAAAATAAAATGTCTTAGATCTGATAGAGGAGAATTTATATCATATGATTTTTTTTACTTTTGTGAACAACATGGCATCAAGAAGCAATTTTCTATAGCTAAAACTCCTCAACAAAATGGAGTGGCAGAAAGAATGAAAAAAACAATCCAACAAAGGGCATGTACCATGCTTGATGATTCTAGAACACCTCATACATTATGGGGGGAAGCAGCACATACAACAATAAATATCCTCAACAAAGTTCATTTTCAGGTAAACATCGACAAAAATCCTCTTGAACTATGGTTTGGTAAACCTCCAACTATCAAGCATTTTAGAGTCTTTGGAAGAAAATGTTACATGAAGAATAATGATGATAAACTTGGAAAGTTTGAAGCTAGAGCTAATGAATGAATTCTCCTTGGATACTCCTCTAGAAGCAAAGGATATAAATGCTAGAATAAAAGACTTCAAAATATTATTGAATGCATTGATGTTGTGATTGGTGAAGCATCCACAGGTACCAAAAAAGGAAGCACCAATAGATGACGAATATACTCCTACAAGAAGCCAAAAGTATGTTAGAGGATGAATCAATGAAGCATTAGAAGAAGGAAATGACAATAAAAAAGCATAAGAAAGACTCCATCAAGGTATGTTCAGAAAAATCATCAAGAATCTCAAATTCTAAGCGATAAGGAATCTGGAGTACAAACTAAAAGAACTATTGTTCAAACTTCTAGTTATCTAGCCTTATTATCCACAATTGAACCACAAAATGTAAATCAAGCTAGCAAAGATGAATTTTGGGTTAAGGCTATGGATGAAGAACTTGACCAAATTGAAAAGAACCATACATGGGAATTAATACCAAGACCTCATAATAAAAATTTTAATGGGACAAAATGGGTATTAAAAAACAAACTAAATGAAAATGGAGAGGTAATTAGAAACAAATAAAGACTTGTATGCAAAAGACTATTCCCAACAAGAACGAATAGACTTTGAAGAAATGTTTTCACCAGTAGCTAAGCTTGAAGCCATAAGAATGTTGCTTTCATTTTCAAGCTTTCATAAATTCAAAGTATATCAAATGGAATTTAAATCTAGATTTCTACATGGGGACCTAGAAGAAGAAGTTTACATTGAGCAACATGAAGTGTTCATTCTAGGAAATGATAAAAACCTTGTTTGCAAACTCAAGAAGGAATTATATGGGCTAAAACAAGCTCCTCGTGCATGGTATTATCGCCTTGAAAAATATCTTCAACAACAAGGTTTCACTAAGGGATCTGCAGATAACAATCTATATATAAAGATGGATGATGGTAAACTTTTAATAGTTGTTTTTTGCGTGGATGACATCATATTTGGAAGCAATGAAGATTCTATGAGAAAAATATTTTCCTCAGTCATGCAGCAAGAATTTGAAATGTCGTTACTTGGTGAACTAACATACTTTCTTGGTCTTCAAGTTCAGCAAGCAAAGAATGGAATCTTTCTCTCTCAGACCAAGTACCTCAAGCAAATTTTAAGAAGTATGGAATGGAAGACTATAAACATGTATGCACACCAATGGTAATAGGTTGTAACCTCAATTCACATGATGATTCTCCTTCAATAAATCAACCAGAATACAGATCTATGATCAATAAATTGCTCTACCTTACATGGACAAGACTAGACACCATGCATGCAATCGGGATTGTTGGATGGTTTCAAATAAATCCAAAAGAAACTCATCTCCATGCAGCCAAGAGAATATTTAAGTACCTACAAGGAACTCAAGATTATGGTCTATGGTATCCCAAAATTGCAGGTTTTTCTCTTCATGCTTACACATATGCAGATTGGGCAGGTAATGTTGGGTATTGGAAAAGTACTAGTGGAGGAGCATTCTATTTGGGACCCTGCTTAGTATCATGGTTCAACAAACAAAAGCTACATTTCTTTATCTACTGTTGAAGAAAAATATGTTTTTGTTGCATCTTTTTGTACTCAACTTCTATGGTTGATGCAAACATTACAAGATATTCAAATCACTTGTCCTCAACCTATACCTTTTTTTGTGTGATAGCACTAGTGCCATAAATATTTCTAAAAATATTGTCATGCACTCAAAAACCAAGCATATTTCAATCAAATATCACTTTCTGAGAGAATGGTTCTATGAATAAATGGTCAAACTGAAGTATGTTCCCTCAAAGGAACAAGTTGCAGATATATTTATAAAGCCTCTTCCACGTGATTCCTTTGAATATCTTAGACAGAAACTAGGAGTGGTCTTTACTTCATCACTTCATTAATTATTCTGATAGATCTTTCATATTCACAGGGGGGGAGATACATATGTTTTTTTGATTATGTCTCCCATGGTTGTTTTGATATTCATGTTTCTTATATTACTAATAGTACATCTAATGTAGTAGCAGGCTTAGAGGGAGTTGTAGTTAGGAAAAATTCAACATTTTTATTTTTGTACACGGATATTATGAAGGATAGTCACGTGTATACACAAGTTCTAATCTAAACAGTAATGTATATTTCCCTATGATGAAGAAACAATGGAAAAAATTGAGGGAAAGGCTCTGATATGCTTCAGATAATTTTTATTTGGCATTTTGGTCCTAATGTTGATTGGTGCTACTTAGAAGTGGTGTTGCCTTCCAATGGTTTATGAGTTGTTGCAATGTGACATTGATGCTATGATGAACTTACTGATTGACAAGGACACTTTGATGGCCTATGTTAATGTGATCAGATCTAACAGTGAACGGTTGACATGGGTTCAGGGGGAGCTATGCTTCTACTAGTGAAATGATGGCATTATGATTTATTTAGCATTTTGGATAGGCATATATCATGAATGATGTTAAAGACGCATATGTTGTTGAATTATTTTCACACTTAATACTTATGGTGCAGACCCTATATGGTGTCTGATAGTTTCTGATGACTATAATGTCCTTATCGAGGTATTTTGTTTTGGTTATTGTTAAACACACATGGGGAGCGAGAAAGATGTAAAAGATAAAACATGCAATTCAATTTTATTAACAGTTTGATATACATTTATAGTACATGTGGTGACCGTTGGGATTCATATCCCAAGGTCTCTTGGACTGCTTTTGTCCATTCGACTTCCACACTAACCCATTTAGGATTAGGTATCCAACATTCCCCCCCTTAATCTGAAGGGTTATGTATGAGTCCAAGAAGAGAGTTGTAATACAAAATGTGCAAGAATGCATGGCAGCACTAGGATAAATGTGCTCTCTGAAATGTTGGTATAATAAGGCAGTGGTTTAAGGATGGCCACCAACACTGGAATGCTTAGTGTAGTTCTCGGAACTCTTCCAAAACTGGAAAGAAGCTGAAGTCTTCTGCTAGAGGAAGTGATCCTATTGTTTTAAAGAGGAAAACCTTCAACCAATAAAGGGAGGTC